>ML255119.1:940-60413 GCA_005239495.1 Nicotiana undulata
CCCCCCCCCCCCACCCCACCCCCCCCCCACCCCAGAATCAAACTTAAGAACTTTAAGTTCTTGAATTCGTTAACAATGCGCCGAACCGACCTATACTAATCGGAATGACACCAAATTTTGCAGGCAAGACATAAATGACATAACGGAATTGTTCCTGATCTCGGAATTCCATTCGGACCTCGATAACTCAAAAACACGTTCCAAACCAAATTTCAAACTTAAGGAAATTCTTATTTTGATATTGGGCGTCGAAATGCTCCCGGTTCATCATAACCCTATTCCGAACATACGCCTAAGTCCGAAATCATCATATGAAGCTACTGGAGCGGTCGGAACTCGATTCTGAGGTTGTTTTCTCAAAATGTTGACCGAAGTCAAACTTGGCCAAAAAGGCCAACCTTAAGGAACCAAGTGTTCCTATAGCACTCTAAACACTTCCAAATCCCGAACCACCCATCCCCGCAAGTCATAAATCACCTGAGGCCGCTATGAGAAGTCTCATTTAGGGGAACGAGGTCCTAATACGCAAAACAACCGATCGGGTCATTACAAAAACCATCCTAACAACTTATCCATAACTCGACAAAGCACCACAACGTATATTTCCATAACACTAATATCACCATTACAAGTACTACATTATCATCACGATACCGGAACATGGACTGCACGTTTTTAAATCGTAACACATATAAGGTACCTTTCAACTCGAAACTAATTGTTACACTATCGAGAGAAAATATTTTCTTTCCACGACACTTTCGGCCTTCAAGGTGGCCTCCTCGACTTACAGGCTTTGCCATAACACATGCATAGAGACAATCTCAATTCCCTAAACTTATCTAACAAGGATGACAACTAGATACCTCGCATATGCTAACTATCCATTAACCTTGCCTTTAATAATTTCCACCGGGATGATGCACAAAGGATCTTCAACTACCTTCTTAGAATAGACATGGGCAAACGCAAAAATACATGAGGAATAACTACGGGGAACATCATACTCCTAGTGCAGCCTAACAGGAAATGCGCTTATGTACCCTTCATTATCAATTGACATGACATCTCCAGGAAAAAAATTCGTGAATAACCTGTTCACCCTCCTAAAATCTAAATTTCTACACGAACACCCAAACTAAACATGTGGTGACCTTCAACGATTACTCTAAGATGTGCTATCATGAATTGACCATAAAATTACCTATCGGATATATGTGATCACATGGTGATGCTTCCGTTTTGACACGTTTGAACCTTCAATACCAAATAGATCTAATTAATGTGCTGAGTAGAGTACATTCATGAGGTTATATGCTAAGAGACATGAGGATTTCTACTAACGATGCTGACAAGGTTTAATCCTGGTGACGATATCAATTATCAGATAAATGAAGCATAATGGTAACTAGTATTCTTGGATGAGGTGGATACCATGTACGTGATCTTGAGATTTGAAAGAAGTGGTCAAGTATGATACACCAGTTGTGTCCCTAAGTGTAAGGTAAGTAGTTCAGCTTAAGTAATAAGACTCTTACAACATGGGTGTGATTGAGGCCACAAAAGAAATACGTGGAATTTGATTCTACTCCGAACAATAAGCGACATAAGGACTTCATGCCACAAGCGCATGAGGATGGAAAAGAAGTCATTCATTTATGAAACTATCATAGTTCAAACAATTTAACCATTCTCGACATCCGATCCCGCAAAGGATGATTAGAGGTACGACAACTGGTCTTTCGAATCAATGTACTTATGGTATGTGCAGAAATCTGGAAGCGTCTAATCTCAACTCTCTTACGGGCGAAACCACATAGCTAGGACATCCTACCATAGGGGTGAAATCATGCATTGGCTAGAGGGGTTCGAATAGTTGACGTAACGCTCCGAGGAAAAAGACGATTAAAACTCCTACCCTCCCTAAGGAGGTGGAATTCCAGGGGTAGCAAAACTCCACGCACATGACAATAACATTGCCAATAATTCTACAAGCCAAGTGAGAAAAGGCCACGTAACCCATCCAATCCTACCCATTTAAGACTTTGAAACGGGGACACACTTGATCTAAAATTGAGTTTGAACCATGGCAATATCAGCTCGAAGTATAGGAAAATCATTACTATTGGAACCCACGAGACGAGTACATGTAGCCCTAGAAAATTGTCAACAATGGCAAGAAAGTACTTAAAACCATTACGAGTTAGTGTAGAATAAGGCCTCAAAGTGTCCATATGAATAAGTTTGAAAAGGGTGAGAAGTCCTAATGCACTTACTGGAGAAAAATAACTTGTGTCATCTAGTCACAGGGACAAGCAGAGCAGGTAGATGATTGTTTTAGGAGAAAGTCTTACAAGGAGTACGAGCAGTATCTTTTTATCCTAACAAAAGGAACATGTCCCAATTCTTGATGCCGTGTGACTTCCTCTTTTGACTCCATAAAGCATAAAAAATTAGATTCACAATGAGAGTTACCAGATGAAATAGGTAGTAAGGCCGCACAACTAAGAGCACCATTTGGAATCAACAATCTTAACAGAGTTGACGACGTTAGAAATCTGTATTAAAGGGAAATTTACCCACTAGAGAACATAAAAGTGAGGTTAATTGAATCAAATCATATAGTTGGATAGCTAGCCGAGAAATTGAGATAAGATTGTATTTGAAAAGTATGGAGAAACAACAGTTGATGCAAGGTGAATGGAAAGAAAGTGAGAGAGCCTATGGAAGTAACCTTTACATTGTAACCACTAGGAAAGATAATAATATAAGGAATAACTCGAAGCTAGATATTATACAAAGATCCTTGTATGTAGTCATGTGATGCATAGTTCCGGAATTCACAAATCCAACTATGTTTAGCAACTCTACTTCATAATGAAGCACTGTAACATGCTTCTACACAACTCGCTATTATTAGCCTAATTGGAAGATGCAGTAAGACTTGACCGAGAGAAATGCTTTGACATATGAATATGTTACCAGGTGTATTCCCCTTGGTCAACCCAAAACCAAAAGGCGAGAGTTAGACCGGGAAGAGGATTGTTGGATTAGCACTTGCATAGACGATCCATTATTGGAGGGAGGGAGGTCATTCAATTTCAGCAATTGCGACATGCTTTCGACCCGTGATGAACTTAAAGTGAGGTGGGAACCCATATAATTCGTGGCATTCATTAATCCATTGAACAGATTTCTTGAAGTATTTTCAAAATAGAGCTACTCTTTCTGGGTCAAAGTTCAACCTTTAAGAACAGTGCTTTTGAGGGGTACATGATTAAGAGGGGATAGTATAGTTGATAGTGAATGAAGTAGATTCATAGCTAAAGTGAGAGGATGGATTGACTTGCCTCCGCCACCTATAATTTCATATCCTTGTTTAGTTATTTCAGAATACTGAAAATCCCAGTAATATCAGAAGACCGAAAACTAGTTAACCAAGAAGTAAAGGTATTGTTATATCTATCCCATTGTCTGGATTCAGCTGAATTGGCAAGGGGATTCGGGTGGATCACCATCGATAAAGGAAATTTTATTTCTAGATGCCAAAGACACAATTATGATCTTTCTTCGACCACCGAAATTGGAACTGGAAAAATAGGACAACAACCAGGGGAAGACCTGGTATATTGGAGGATTTAACAGAAAGAGGACTTGAGGTTTCTAGGAGTAAACTCAAAAGCCTCACGACTAGTGGAGCCACTACTAACATTACAATCAGTTGGATTCGTAGAAAAATAGAGCAATTAACATATAGAGACACTAAAACAAGTATTATGCAAATCAAAAGAGGAGTGAAAGTACTCATCTTCCTTAAAACTAGAAGAAGGACAACCTCCAAGAATAAGATGAACAACAAGAATAAGTAGCATGATCCAGCTACAAAATTAGAGGCCCGACAAACCCTGCCTTCAATGGAGATTTAGCAATGTCACCAACAATAATTGAGCAGACCAAATCCAGAAAATAACTTGCAAGGGAAAAGGGAGAACTCTCGAAGCAAATGAAAATCTTGTCGATTCCGACCACTAGGCCCAAAATGAAAGCCTCAACAAAGATAGAGTGAGGGCACTACCATACTAGAGATGATGATGAAACAAAGCAAGATCTTCACTATGATACTATGTAAACATTAAGATTGAAGCGGAAATTCGAAGAAAAATGGCCTAGGCTTTTGACTTATAGAAGAATAAAAAGGGTCGAAAAAAGATATCTTTTTGTTTTGTGCGAAAATATGATAATTGTTCATCCATTCATTCGATAAGAAATTCTTCAGGCATAGTCCCTTGTTGAGAGTCTGGGAAGGCATGAGGGAAGTAGTAATTCTATAGTGGTAACTCAATTAAAGGACATGATTACAGAGCTCAATGTCATAAGAGATTGCAATTGAGAGAATTTGTGGTGAAGTGGACTCACAAAATAGCAGATCTCGTTCAAACAGTAGATACATGCAATGTTTTGTGATTCAATGTCTTGTCAAGACCATGATTATGAGAACTCTCCCCACTACGGACGTACATACATAATGAGTAGAATCTGGGTGTTGCTCATGAGGAAGCACCAAGGAGTGATTGACTCAACGACTTTAGGTTGATAGGGCGATGACTTAATCGATGCCCCTCGACTCCACATCCCTAACGCACGTTGGTACAATACCGATATACTATAGAATTTTGGTGGTGCAATGACATTAATAGGGACAAGGGCACTCCCCTCTTAGCGATAGGTTCTACCAATCCCTCCACGGCTCAGTACATTCTCCCAACAAGCCTTTGGGCAATCTCCTTCGGACTCAATGGTGGGATCCATCCCTCCTTACATGCTTCGAATTCACAGATTATGGGGTAAGGATTACTAATCTTGAGAATAAGACTTACAGGGGAGATTAGCTCCCTATCTTGAGCTCTATCGCACGATCTGGAGTATCAAAGAAGGGTGGAATTCCTAAATGTCCAAGTAGCCCCCTAATTATAGATTTGGTCGACTACACACCGAAAAGAAGTGCTCTAGTAGACACGGCTCCGAGACATCCTAGGACACTTTAAAACCTTAGGCTCTGATACAAAGTTTGTCACGCCCCAAAACCAGGGAGCACGACCGACGCTCAATCGGGTAAACCCGATTGAGCAAGCCTGTTAGGTTTCAGTCTACCCAAACTAATTTATGAATAATTAAAAGATAAATTCTATCAATGATACTTTACAATATCTTCATAAACTTCCATTAACGTTTTCATCAGTAGTTTCAACCATAATATCCAGAATATTACAATTAATAGATACGAAGGAAACATTCTGCCAAATAAAACAATTTCTAGTTCAAATCTTTAATACCTGACACCACCCATAATCTGTCTACGAGCCTCTAAAGATGGAAAAGACAAAGTGACCCTGTCGGCGACAAGGCCCTGGCTATATCTCAAGGCGTAACAACATAATAAAAAGAGATGTGACATATTCTATACATAACCCCGGAAGGAAATGGGGCTCACCAAGACTGCTGTGGAGAGAAAGAGAAGGCACTGCTACTTGCGATCAACGCTACCAGCTTCAGATCCACCTACATCCATTAAAAGATATAGCGCCCCCGGAGAAAGGGACGTTAGTACCATCGAATAGTACTAGTACACAAGTAGAATCAAACAGTACACAAGTAGAATATAGACATGGAAATCAAACAATGCTGCACAAAAATACAGAGAACACAAATGAGAGCCTCATAGTTTCTTATTCCGATTTTCTCCTGTTGCGGCGCGCAACCTGATCCCACCATACAATCATATTTCACCCTTATTCCTTCTCAACAAACCACCCTTATTTATCCTATTGCGGCGTGCAACCCGATCCCACCATACAACCACATTGCACCCTTATTCCTTCTCTACATACTATCCTTATTCCTCATGTTGCGGCGCGCAACCCGATCCTACCGTACATAGTTCAAATAAGCAACAACAAAGAAACAACTCAATCACAAGAATTTCTACCACCAAGAGCATAAGTTCATAGCAACCGGAGAACCATGTGAAATCAAGGGGCACAATAACCTTTACAAAAACAGTGAGACATGTAAGGTACGCCATAACCATTTAACTTAATGAAATCAATTCACATTTCTTTCCCATCATTTACTACATAGCCCTTGGCACTTGGATACATTTAACAATTTAGTTTGTTACCATTTTCATTCATTTAGTAGCACTATCCTTCATATCGATTAGTTCCAACATATGATGAATTTTGCACATGATAGGATAAACATAAAAGAATCATATTTCACAATTTCGAGTAACATGGTGACATGGTAAACAACTAAGACAATCAGAGAACAGAATCTTACGCTTCAACACATTAGAACAATCAATTCAAATATGGTGAAGCAAGGAACTCATACCAATTGCTCGGACACTAGCGTGACGATTTTACAAAGATTAAAGTTAGCCATACATACCTCGATTGGGCTTTATCCCTAAATTTCATGACAATTTCTGGAATCCTTTAGCCCTTTCAATCTATTTAACAAAATAGCACAATTAAATCTTTATTAGGAATTCGATCATCATCCAAACCCATTTGGGTATTATACCTAGAATCAAGAGTTTGTTAAGGTCTCATTCCCCATTTCTTCATACTTTTGTTTTTACTTTCCTTTACCTAGTTTAGAATCCCATGCATGCAAGGTCTCTATCCCCATTCTCATGAACTAACATATCCATGACCCATTTTAGTTGTAACAATGGGATTTAAAGTTGGTGCAGTAGAAACTTACTTCTTTGATGAGGAAGATTGAGCCCTATTTTATTATTCCCAAGCCCTTGGTGGTGATTGAAGACCAATTTAATGGAGATGGGGTCCTTCTCTCTAGAACCCTCTCTTTCTCCCTCTAGATTATCAGGAAAATGGCTTAAAATGGTGGGGAATGGGTGTTATATTGGTCTAGGGTCGGGTTTAAAAATAAGAAAATAGGGTGCCCCGACTCAACTATGCGGTCGCATATGCGACCACAAAACGGAAATGCGGCCCGCAGTCTTGTCGCAGAAATGGCCTCAACTGGGGAACCCAACTGTCCGGTTATGCGGTCACTTGCGGTCCGCATAACTGTTATGTGATCGCAAAATGCACCGCATAACAGTTATGTGGTCGCATAATGCACCGCATAACTGCCCTCAAATTAGGCAGTCTCCTGCCCTACTCTGTGGCCATTATGCGGTCCGCAAAGCAGGTTTGCGATCGCATAGTGGACCGCAGATCTGCATCCCTTTACGAAATTTTTTCTCAAAGTCCGGAGGGTACTGTTCAATCCAAAAAGTACGAGCTCGTCGCGAGGAAATTTCTACAGTCACAACAACATAGGAATCTAACTGGGCGTCGTTTTGGTTAATGATTTTTCCTTACGGGTCCTTACAAAAACCATGTATATATATATATATATATATATATATTGATATTCTCGTTCAAAGGGTGGACTTGAGAAAACTCATTTGGAATTGTAGCCCATTATGACATTTCCCAATTTGACTTACACACTCATCTACCTTAACCGATTCATTTACATCTTATTTATAGCACATGAAATATTACAATTAGCCTATCTGGCACCCTGAAATCCTAAATTTCTTATCAAAATTTTCCGGGCCTTACATACCGGTCCCATGAATCCCCGAAATCCATCACACAAGCACGGAGCATATCCTCAAGAATCTGAATCGTGCGCTCGGACTGCCCGTTCGTCTGAGGGTGAAAAGTTGTACTCAACTCCACCCTGGTACCTAACTCCTGTTGAACGGCTCTCCAGAATCGTGAAGTGAATTGTGTACCTCTTTCTGAGATGATATATACTGGAATACCGTGGAGGCGAACAATCTCCCTGATATAAATCTCAGCCAAACTCTCAGAGGAATATGTAGTCAACACTGGAATTAAATGGGCTGATTTGATCAGCCGGTACACGATCACCCAAATAGCATCTAACCTTCTCAAAGTCTGAGGGAGTCCAACCACAAAGTCCATGGTGATCCGCTCCCACTTCCACTCTGGAAGCTCAATCCTCTGAAGTAACCCTCCCGGACTCTGATGCTCATATTTGACTTGCTGGCAGTTGAGACACTTGGCTACAAACTCCAGTATAACCTTTTTCGTCATTTGCCACCAATAGTGTTGTCTCAGATCCTGGAACATCTTCGTGGTACCCGGATGGATGGAATACCGCGAGCTATGGGCCTCCTCAAGAATCAACTCCCGAATCTCATCTACATTGGGCACACAGATACGGACCTACATCCTCATCACGCCATCATCACCTATAGTCATATCCCAGGCATCACCTCGCCGAACCCTGTCTTGAAGAACTAGAAGATTGGGATCATCATACTGGTGCTCTCTGATACGGTCATAAAGAGAAGACCGGGCAACCACACAAGCTAAACCCGGCAAGGCTCTGAAAGATTCAATCTCACGAACTGACTGGCTAAGGACTGAATGTCCAAGGCTAAGGGCCTCTCAGCTACCGGAAGATATGCCAAACTCCCCAAACTCTCCGCCCGGCAACTCAATGCGTCGGCCACCACATTGGCCTTCCTTGGGTGGTATAATATGGTGATGTCATAGTCCTTTAGTAACTCCAACCATCTCCGCTGGCGCAAATTGAGGTCCTTCTGCTTGAATAAGTGCTGCAAACTCTGGTGATCAGTGAAAATCTCATAGGGAACACCATATAAATAATGACGCCATATCTTCAGGGCGTGAACAATCGCTGCCAACTCGAGATCATGAACTGGATAGTTCTTCTCATGCACCTTCAACTGTCTGGACGCGTAGGTAATCACCTTACCGTCCTGCATCAACACCGCTCCAAGGCCAATCCTCGAAGCATCACAATAGACCGTATAGGACCCTAAATCCGTAGGCAATACCAACACTGGAGTTGTAGTCAGGGCTGTCTTGAGCTTTTGAAAGCTTTCCTCGCACTCCTCAGTCCACCTGAACGGAGCATCCTTTTGGGTCAATCTGGTCATGGGTGCTGCAATGGATGAAAATCCCTCCACAAAACGGCGATACTACCCAGCCAAACCAAGGAAACTGCGGATCTCAGTAGCTGAAGACGGCCTAGGCCAACTCTGCACCGCCTCTACCTTCTTTGGATCTACCTTGATCCCGTCACAAGACACCACATGGTCTAATAATGCCACAGAATCAAGCCAAAATTCACACTTAGAAAATTTGGCATACAATTTCTTCTCCCTCAAAGTCTGAAGCACAATCCTCAAATGCTGCTCATGGTCCTCCTAGGACCGAGAATATACCAAGATGTCATCAATGAACACGATGACGAAGGAGTCAAGATAAGGCCAGAACACGCTGTGCACCAGGTGCATAAAGGCTGCTAGGGCATTGGTCAGCCCAAATGACATAACAAGGAACTCATAGTGGCCATATATGGTCCTGAAGGCAGTCTTCGGGACGTTCGACTCCCGAATCTTCAACTGATGATAGCCCGAACGCAGATCAATCTTGGAGAATACCCTGGCACCCTGTAACTGGTCAAATAAATCATCAATGCGAGGCAAAGGATACATGTTCTTCATTGTAACCTTATTCAGCTGCCGGTAATCAATACACATACGTATGGAGCCATCCTTTTTCTTCATAAATAATACCGGAGCACCCCAAGGTGATACACTGGGCCTAATGAAACCCTTATCAAGAAACTCCTGCAAATTCTCCTTCAACTCTGGAGAATCCATACGATAGAGAGGAATGGAAATGGGCTGAGTGCCCGGCAACAAATCAATGCCGAAATCAATATCTCTGTCGGGCGGCATACCCGGAAGATCAGCTGGGAAAACATCAGGATAGTCCCGCACAAATGGAACTGACTCAACTGTAGGGGTATCAGCACTAACATCTCTCACATAGGCTAAGTACGCATCACACCCCTTCTCAACCATCCGCTGAGCCTTAAGGAAAGAAATGACTCTGCGGGGAGTATACTCTAAGGTACCTCTCCACTCTAATCTCGGTAAACCTGGCATAGCCAGCGTCACTGTCTTGGCGTGACAATCAAGAATAGCATAGTGGGGCGACAACCAGTACATGCCCAAGATAACATCGAAATCTACCATACTGAGCAATAATAAATCAGCCCTGGTCCCAAAACCACTTATAGCAATCAAACACGACCGATATACGCTGTCCACAACAAGGGAATAGCCCACCGGAGTAGAAACATAAACAGGGGAACTCAAATAATCCCGAGATATCCCCAGATGTGAAGCGAAATAAGAAGACGCATATGAATACGTAGAGCATGGATCAAATAATACTGATGCATCCCTATGACAAACAGGGACAATACTTGTGATGATTGAATTTGAAGCAACATCCTCTGAACGGCCTGGAAAAGCATAGTACCTGGCATGTCCTCCCCCTCTAGGGCGACCTCGACCTCCCCGACCTCCACCTCGAGCTGTCTGAGAAGGTGGGGTAGCAACTGGGGCTGGAAGAATAGCTGGAGGACCCGGTGGAGCACGTGGTTTCTGATAAGTCTGAGGTGGTTCACCCCTCCTAGCTCTGGGGCAATATCTGATCACGTGGCGAGGGTCACCACACCCAAAACAACCCATCGGAGGACGTGGCGTCTGGTGCTGACTCTGAACTGGCCGGTTGGGCTGGCCGGTGATAGCACCTCGAGCAGGAGACACATAAGATACTGGTGGTGCATAATAAGGCTCCTGAGGTCTAGGAGGAGCTGGAATACCCCTGGCTGCTGGAAGAGCTGAATGAACAGGGCGACTCACAAAACCCCTACCATAGCATGTTGTTGGTGCACGACCTCCCGAAAAATAACCAGTCTCGCGAGACCTCTTGGCCTCTCTCTCCTCCTTGTCCGGGGCTAACATACTCTCAATCCTCTGGGCAATACTCACGGCATGTTGGTAAGTGATATCCGTATCCAGCTCTCTGGCCATACCGGTTCGAATGCTGGGGTGGAGTCCCTCAATGAAGCGTCGAACCCTCTCTCTAATCGTGACAACCAAAGCTGGTGCATGACGAACCAAGTCACTGAAACGGATAGCATACTCTGATTCAGTCATGGTACCCTAGCGTAACTGCTCAAACTCCGCACGCCAAGCATCCCTGAGGCTCTGAGGGACAAACTCAAGCAAAAACAACTCGAAGAGCTGATCCCAAGTAAGTGAAGCTACCTCCTCCGGACTACTCAACTCATAGGCACGCCACCACTGATAAGCTGCTCCCCTCAGCTGGAAAGCGGTGAAAGAAACCCCACTCATCTCCATAATACCCATAGTGCGGAGAATACGATGAAACTCCTCGAGAAAACCCAGAGCGTCATCTGAAGCTATTCCACTGAAGTCAGGTGGGTGGTACTTCTTGTACCTCTCAATTCTGAGCTGCTCTGCCTCAGAAACAACTACCCTGGTATCATGCTGATCTAGAGCCGCTGGGGGCATAGGAATATACTCTGGGACCTGCCCAATATGGACTCTCTGCTCAGGAGTACGGGCTGCGGGAGTCTGTGTCCCTCCCCCGGCCTGAGATGTAGCTGTAGCCATCGGGAGTAGTCTCGCTTGAGACAAAGTGCTGAAGGCGCTCATGAACTGAGCCAAAGTCACCTGGAGGGCCAGAGTAATAGTAGGGAACTCCTGTGCCCCTCCAATTGTAGCTGTTGGGGGCTCCTCCGTCGTTGCTCTCGCCGGTGCTCGGGCTGCACCGCGTGCTCGTCCTCTACCCCTGCCCCTGCCTCTGGCGGCTCTAGCTGGGGGCTCGGGTGCCTGATCGTCAGTACGTCCGGTACGGGTCCTCACCCTCTGTGAGCAAGAATAGAATAGAGTTTTAGAATTTTGATGTCAATAACTAGCACCACAAGGAATTCCAAGGAATATGATTGTTCTTAACAGTTACATAGCCTCTCGAAGATAGATACGGACGTCTCCGCACCGATCCGCGAGACTCTAATAAACCGGCTTGTGACTTGTGACTCCTATGAACCTAGACGCTCTAATACCAACTTGTCACGACCCGATTTACCCTCCGAACGGTCTCGTGACGGCGCCTAGTCTTTACGACTAGGTAAGCCTAAATTTGCAGAAAATAAATGCAATATAATAAATGAAACAGAAAAAGAAGAAGAAGACACATAACAAAGCAGCTCGGCATGTACAATTTCACTTCCCAAAACCCGGAATGTCACATCAGTCACAAGCTCTGTACTAAAAGTATCTCTATACAATGAAGTAGCAGAAATACATAACTCATCTATGCCTATACTAGAGAAGAAGGGGACTCGTGGGATTTTGCGGACGCGGCAGAATTACCTCGCGGTCTCCTCGAAGCTGCTAAGTGACTCCTAGCCACGAAACGGAGTGTTGGTACCTGGATATGCACACGAAAAACATGTGCAGGAAAGGGAATGAGTACTCCACAATTGGTACCCAGTAAGTGCCAAGCCTAACCCCAGTCAAGTAGTGACGAGGTCAGGTTAAGGCTCTACTGGATTTTTATAAGAAAAACAGTCTAAAAATAGTACAGAAAGATATAAAAATGAGCAAAGGTAAAACAATAGAAATAGTTAAGCTGAAAGTAAAACAGTAACAGGGAGCCTTTGGCTCAGCACAAGTGTCACACGGTGGAATCTCCCGGGATACGTCCCGTAGTTCCAAATGTAAATATGCAATGTAGTACAGAGGGAAAGCTCCCAGAATATGTCTGTAGTCCCAATTTAAATATGTAGTACAGGGGGAAAGCTCCCGGAATACGTCCGTAGTCCCAATTTAAATATGCAATACAAGGGGAAAGCTCCCGGAATACGTCTGTAGTCCCAATTTAAATATGCAATGCGAATGAATTCCAGAGACGATGTATTTAAGCAGTTCAGCAAAAGAGTCGCAGACAAGACAAGATAAAGACTAACTAACATGGTACACATTGTATCAAATAGGGAATTTAGGTAAAAACAGGTAGGCATGCTTCTTCCTAATTTAAACTACACAAGTAGCATGTAGAACAGTGAAATAGAAGTAAAATGATTTATGGCATGGATAGGAAAAGTGGAATTTAGAAACAATAGCCCGTGTACACACTCATCACCTCACTTACATGGCGCCTATATAACAAAACAGTAACAAAAACAACCTAAGGGGAAGTCCCCAACACAGAGTTAGGCAAGCCACTTACCTCAACTGCGCTACACAACTCAAAACCACGCTCTTGTCACGAGTATCTGACTCCGAACGTCCCAAATCTATTCAATTCGATTGCATAATGTAAATATCACTTTAAGGAATCAAAATAGCTAATTAGTTCAAAGCTAATACGCGAAATTAGGAAAATTGCCCAAAAGGTCCCCCGGGCCCACGTCTCGGAATCGGATAAAAATTATAAATTCCGAACATCCATTCACTCACAATTCTAACCATATAAGAATTACTCAAATCGGATATCAAAATCCCGATCAAAACTCAAGAATTTGGCCTAGGAACTTTATCCAATTTTTCCCAATTTTCCACCATAATTTCGAATTTAAAGGGTAGATTAAAGAGCATAATCGTGGAAATTAGTCTAAACCGAGTAGGAATCACTTACCTAAATTGCCCAGGTGAAAATCTCCCCAAAAATCGCACTTTCCCGAGCTCCCAAGTTCAAAATATGAAAAATGGTTCAAACCCTCGATTTTGGTATGTTCTGCCTAGTTCTTTCTTCAGTGGATCGCGTACTTCCAGTCGCGATCGCGAAGGGTAACCAACACGCTCCTAATATTTCCTCTATGCGAACGCAGAGGTTTGATCGCGAGCGCGTACCTCACTTACTCAGACCTACGCGATCGCGGTTGACTTCACGCGACCGCGTAGAGATACACTCAAAACACCTGATACTTAAGTTCTACTATGCGAAAGCAAGAATGCCCACGTGAACAGTAACCAAGGCTGCCCACATTACACGATCGCACTCCTTTCCTCGCGATCGCGATTCACAAAATCTTCCTGGCCTCAACTTACTTTATGCGATCGCGGATTTACTCACGCGATCGCAATGAACAAATGCCTGTTGTTATAAAACCAGAAAACCAGCAAAACACTTAAGGCCAAAAATGCCCGTTTGAGCATCTGAAACACACCCGAGGCCCCCGGGACCTCAACCAAACTTACCAACCAATCCTAATACCTCATTCATACTTAGTCGGGCCTTCAAAACACATCCCATAACATCAAAATCATCAATTATGCATGGATTCAAGCCTAAGAACTTATGAAATTTCAAAAATTCACAACTGATGCCGAAACACGTCAAAACTAGTCTGAATGAGCTCAAATTTTACACACGGGTCATAAATGACACTACGTATCTATAGGCACTCTCAGAATTCCATTCCGAGCCCGATATCAAATTTCACCTATCGACCGAAATCGCCAAAATTATAACTTTCGCCAATTCAAGTCTAAATCTACTACTGACCTCGAAAACACATTTTGAACACGCTCTCAACCCCGAAATGACCAAACTGAGCTAGCGGAGTTGACGGAATTTCATTCCGGATCCGTCTTCACACAGTTCCGACTACGGCCCGATTTCTAAAGCTTAAACTCACATATAAGGACTATGTGTCCAAAAACTCTCTGAATTTTACCACTCAACGTTCTGACAAGTCCCAAAAGCAGAAATGGACATGGGGGAAGCAGTTATTATGGGATCGGGGCGCTAACTCTCAATACGACCGACCGGGTCGTTACATCAGTGTTTTAGCAAAAACAACCTCTTCCAAGTTAGCCACCATCTTCTTCAGATAATTCCTTTCAACTTTCACGTACTTCAGTGAAGTATTCAATTTGTTGATTACCATCATCACATGTGGTGGCATCTCTTCATCCCGACATTCCCACAAACCACATGAAGCTTCCTCATCAAAATAAGGGTATTTGTAGAATCTATGTCCATCGTTCAAAGGAGTCTTAGCCACAAAATAATTTGTAATTAAACCACAACCACAACGACGCGACGAACCAGAGGAGACAGAATTTTCAGACATCTTAATTGTTTTGTTAATCAATAAAGGCGCAACTTTTACAACCAAACGCAAGATTCGAAGGAAAAAGATAAAAATTAATTAGTTGAAAAAGAGAAATGTTGGGGAAGAAGTTGATATGAGCATACCTGATGACCTAGGAACTAAATTAGGTAAGAAGGCAATTGAAATACGTGGGTATAAGATAAAAAGAACGGACTCGGGTAATAAAGGATGGTCGGATCAATTAAATGGGTCGAAAAATACCCAATTTCAATTTCAACCCCACAGATGAAAAGTTGCTACGTCATTTAATGAGAGGCCCATATATAGTGTCGTTAGTTGCGGGACAGTTTTGATAATAGAATTAATGTCTCATGCATTTTCAGACCAATATATGGATGGGGGGTTTATATAAACCATTTAGCATACGATCGGGGTAGTTTAAGCCCTTTTCCGTCAAAAAAATTTAACCCGAGACTAAACCAACCCGATATTATATATGTCTGTGTGTGTATGATTTTTAAAATTATTTTATACATTAAAAATATTTATTATAATATAATTTATATAATTTTCTTTAACTTGTCATAGTTTTTTGGGATCTTTACACAATTAGCCGGCGTGTTTTACTCTTTAATTTTTTTTAGTCGATATACATAGATTATATGACTGATTATACATAATTATATATATATTATATATTTATCGGCTATTTACGGTTTAAGTAATTGAGTGGGCTGCTATGCTGGTTAAATCTTCTAGTTTTTTACTCCATTCTTTAACATCATATTTAGGCTTACTATGTATGCCCGCTGCCCATATATGTCTTTAAGGTAAAAAAAAAGTCCAAACCAAAAGATTTTCTTACTGTAGTAATTACCGTTGCCATATTTTTTAGCAATTACCCTTGAGTTTGAGTGTTGAAATTGGTGGCCAGCAGAACCATACCAACTTGATCCCATGGTTTCCTATATGTCCAGTGATATGCATGTGGTTTTGTGTTAATCAGCTAGTTTTAACAGGGGTTGATTATATATGTTGTTGCATCCGTGAAAAAGTATTGTCATTCTAAAGTTGCCGAAGAACTCTCATAATACATGATTGTCTTTGACATCAGCTATTTTTAAGAGTTGTTATGGTATTTCCTTTGGTAGTATTCCCTCAAAAACCTTATTGCAAGGAATTGATTTGTCTGACTCAGATTCTGTTAGACTTATTGTAAGATGATGCACATCGAAACCACAAAAAATGAGAGAAATCCAAAAAATTCGAGAAAACCCGAAGTTGAAAAACTCAACTATTATTGGTTTGGTTAGTTTGGTAAAGGAAAAAAACAAATCAACCAGCCCTATGTACACCTCCACCCAGAAGTATATGTTGTTATTTTGAATTGCACCAATTTTAACTTAGTTTGCTATGTCTAACACATTTTTTATGACAAAAAGGGAGCATAATTGCAGCAACAGGTCCATTATCATACTAGTTAACGCTGGAAGCTTATGAACCCCAAACTCCAGCTGATTGCAGTAGCAGACACAGACCTAATAGCTGCTATTATATTCCGTAAACGGTCATCAATCAAGCCCTGTGCAAGTGATTGCCCAGATATTCCACTAATACGTAGTCGTTTGATTCAGATGCTAGTTAAATGGAGTATGGTGCCAGAAGTATGCTGAACAGCTGAAGGATTTTCCATTATGAAGCTGACTGTAGTAGTCTTCTTGTTAGCTTACAACCGTAGAATGATTCACAAACTTCCTGTAAATTCCTTGAAAAGCAATAGTAGCAAATAGATACCAGAAAAGTTTATGTTCCTACTAGAAGAAACAAAACTATACAGGAGTATATTTGAAAGTACAGCCAAAATCAAATGGAGAAGGGCTAAAATTGGAAATTTTCCATGGACATGAAGTCTGCATTCGCGCTGCCATTTTGATCATGAAAAGATTCCATCTTTGAATCCAGTACTGCAAGTTGAGATTTCACCCATGTTGGATTATACCTGCCTTCTACCCACAATGCTTCGCCTGTATCTTTGTGCTTGAAGTCTGGATAGTTTGGACTCCTCTGCGAAAGGGAATAATATCACTTGAGTATTTATTTCGTGACAGATGTCATTACTAGCAAAATAATATAATACTGGGAAGTGTCTAATCAATCTTGAAATTTGAAGAACCAGGTTTAGCATTGGTACATTTCAAACACTATTTTGTTTTCTATTTGAACGGTTCATAAAACATTCAGACTATCTTTTGCTTTTAGGTTGTCTTCCTTGCTCCCAAGCAAAACTGCACTTTTTTTTCTCTCTAGATTATCACTAAATTTTACACACACACACACCCAAAAAAAGGAGGTACACTAGACGAAGCATATTGCATTCACAAGCTCAATACTGTCACAAGCGTGTCACACGCATGCATAACACATGCCCCAACAAAAAAAGGGCAGCCCGATGCACTAAGCTCCCGCTATGCGCGGGGTCCAGGGAAGGGCCGGACCACAAGGGTCACCCTGCATTTTTGCAAGAGGTTGTTTCACGGCTCGAACCCATGACCTCCTGGTCACATGGCAGCAACTTTACCGGTTACACCAAGGCTCCCCTTCAAAGACAAGTAAAAAAGTGCAACTTGATTATGATGCAAGGACACTAAGCCAAATTAGTGATGCTATTGCAGTTGTTGACAACTTCTTGCTTATGTCTTTTTAAGAAATGCTTTACTGAGTACCTTGTTCTTCCTATTATCCCACCATTCCAGCGGGTTAGCAAAGAAAGCTTGCCATAACTCCTCTGTGGATCCAGTGGTATTTGTGGGATAATTATTTTGCTTTCTACCTGCAAAGCCACAGGTGAAAATCTCTTTAAAATTTAACTCCAGAAAAATGTGCGCAGCTCTAGCAGTAACGCAGTTTTTAGGTAAAGAAGTGTTATTATTTACTTGGTGCCATGGAATTAGAGTCCCCATTGTACGAGGCAACAGAAGGAGAGGTCTTTTCAACAAAATTTAATTGCTGAACAACAACCTGCAGAAAAAGACCATAGAAGTTCAAAATCAATTAGAAATAGAACAAACATGATGTCTCTATAATATTCAAAGAAAAATATAAAGAAAGCAACCTTATAATATGTTTGCTGTTTCCCATCATCACCTTCAATTGTATCTGAGATTAGGCGACCAGAGACATAAATCTGGTGTCCTTTCTCTATATGCTGATTGGCAACATTAGCCAACTCATCCCAAAATGTCAAATTAATCCTGATACCACATAAATAGACTACTGCTGTAACTATCTGATAATAAATCAAAGAACTGAGATTTCTGCTATTTTTAACATGATAAAAAAGAAGTAGAAAGGGAGGATTGCTATTTCAGTCAGAGTAAGACATCTCTTTTATTCATTAAGAAGCAACAGTAGGAAAGCAAGAACAATGAAACAAAGCCTTATTTTTTAAAAGGAAACAACGAAACAAAGCCTTTGTGTAGAAATAATCCAGGTTAAACTCAAATATGCTGAGCCAAAAAGACCATGATCTGGGTCCTCAAACAAGACATAAATTCAGAGGACAAACACAGTCGTAAACCTCACAGTGTAAGAGAAATAGTTAGTCATAAAGATGGAAGCCCAGGGCAACGAATAATGTCAAACCAAATGGCCGCTTTCAGGTACTTAGTCCTAAAAGTAAAAGGATATCACTTCCATAGAGTTGCAAAAGGCATTCAAGGTTGTTGATTTCACACTACTTTTGCTTCAAAGAAAAGAATGGTTCAAAATCAAAAGCATGGAGGCGTTTCAATGAATGCAGACAGATTTGGATAAGGACATTTCAAAATTAGAGCTTGCTCAGCGACTATTTTAGAGAAGTACACCTAGTTCATGTACTAGACCAAATTTTGGTTTTAGAAAAAATTTCTAGTCTTGTAATCGAACTAAAAGTTGGTATCAGGATCCTCATGAACACTGACTTTCTGAGTATGAGGAATAGAGAACTCGGAGACTGTCCAGTTGTGGAAGAGGAACAAAAGTAGATGGGCATTTCTAACAGCAGAGATAGCTTTCATGAGTCAATGGATTTAACCGAACAGTTCGTAGTCATAGATTTTCCAACCTTGTATCTTGAAGTAAGTGAAAAAGCCAAATCCATTTCAGTTGGGTAATTATATAGACAGGTAGGGGTCCTGCCAAACCCCCCATCGCCTCGGGTCAATATAGCCTGGGTGGATGGCTTTTAATTTAAAAAAAAAATCAGTTGAAAACATTAAAAGATTGCCGTCTACTTTCACTACTTGTCCTGTTAAATACTAGACTACATGTATCGTTGTGTAAGTGTGTAACTATCTCATCTAAAAGTTTAAGCAGTCAGAGAGGGCACACTTTTATTACTTAATTACACGCCCCCTCATGTGCGACCTAATTCTTTTTTATGGCATTGACTGTTAACGAGTGTGACTATCTCATCTAAAAGTTTAAATTGTTACATTGAGCACACTTTTATTACTTACTTATGTCTTTGAATGCCTCCTCACGCGCGAGACTGATGCTTTTGCATGAGACTCGAACGTGTTTGCTCTGATACCATGTTGAAGTTTATGAACATCTCATCTAAAAGTTTAACCTATTCGAGAGAGCATAGTTTTATTACTTAATTTCGCCTACAACTTTGCCAATAATCTTTTTCAGTTTTGGCCTTTGGGTCAAGTCTGATTATGGATTGCCATAACCTCATGGTGTCAACAGTTTTCATTCTATTTCCATGTCGTTGTGCTTTAGTAGATAAGATTTTCAAACTATGACGGCTTCAAGATAATCCCTTTAAGGCGTTAACCCCATAAGTGTAGCAACAGATTAGAGCAATGACATGATATACATTTCACATTTGTCGCAGGAAACGGTGCACCAAACTAAAGAAGAAGAATGCTAAAAGTGACCAAACAAAGCAATTGGGTGTCGTTTAGATTACCAAGTGGTGTCGTTTTGAGACTTCCTAACAGCAAGGCGAGTCCAAGCTACTACCTTCCCGGAATTCAAGTGCTTAATTTGGACAGGCGCCGCAACGTTGCCAATGAGTTGAACAGAATTGCAAAGTTCCTTTTTCCACTGTATTTCAGAGGGCCTTGGGTATTGAGAACGCCCGGCGAATCTTTCATACTCATAGACACTAACGTTGCCATTTCCAGAGCTATTATAGTCGAATGAGCACCTTATGCGGCCACGTTGTGCTAGTTCCACTTGCTTTAAGTCTTTCCTCGACGGCGAAAAAAGTCGAAAAGACAGAGATTTTGCAGGGATGTCAGTTCTGGTAAGAGGGGTTCTAGGAGTTGAAGAGAAAAATGTGTTTGTGAATGCAATTGTTTGTTCTAACGCCATGATTGTATTCTCTTTGCTTCCTTCCTAGATTCTGTGCGCGACGATAGGATGGAGTAAAACCGGGCGACAGTATTATCTTATCGTATGTTCCTTCTTTGGAACCTCGAAGCAAGCACTGCCTCGATGCCGGGCCTGCCGAGATACAAGTGCACATATTAAGACGTGGTATGCAGATCTGAACACTGAATGATTAAGACTGTTTGTTTTTCAACATCTGAATACCTATATATATATATNTTTCGACGGCTGCTTGATCCTTGAAGAGAGACGTGTGAACTGTGAAGGATAAATTTGTTTTGGGTTTAGAAGAAATAGCCTGACGTTAAGAGAGAGAAAAGGAGCACCGAAAAAGAGGCGTGTATTTTCGATATTTTTAACCTCTGAAACGAAATAAGACTCGATCAAAGGTCTGACCGAATCAGACCCATGCAGACCTATTCAGAGTTTTAAAAAATAAAATAACAAATGCACTTAATGGGCTAACATCTGATTCATTCAGATTCAGACCCTCATTAAGTGCAAACAAATGAGGCCTTAGGCAAATGCGCCAAATAATCTCTAACTTATCAATCTCTATCCATTAGCCATAAATTTATCAAAACTAACCAAGCACATATAAAATTTGAAAAATTAAATAAATAAAATTCTTTCACTCAAAGAATCACATGTAAAAATCTCCTTCTATATTTTTAAGCGTAATGAGCAACATTAGATGCAAAACGGAAAGGAAATTTCATAGATGAGGTAGCAAATAAGATGATAAAATATAAAAAATATACAATATTCAAACATCTAAGCAAAAAAGAAACTTTTTCAATGGATGTAGTTGAAATTCATTGAAAATATATAGATAAGTCAATATACAAAATTTGAGGAAGATTAGAGGTGATTTGGACTAGTTTTGTATCAAAATTCGTAACTAAATCAAGTTCAAAAAATTCTTTTGCGACACATGTATCAAACATGTATCACGCATGTATCTCACACACAGATATATATGGATATACATGTGATACACAATTGATACAAATATGATACATTTGTGATACACAAATGATACACAGACAACATTTTTTTCATGTTCAGTTTTTACTTCGAATTTTCAATTCAAACCACCTCAAAACTTCACCAAATCATCCCAAAACTAATATTCAAGCTCCATAAGATGTATCTAATATATTCTAATAACACCCACTCGAAAAAAAATAAAATTTTGACTTTTTTGCTACAAATAGCTAATTGGCTAATATTAGTAATATTTTATGAATTGGCTATTTTATAATGAGCTACTTATAAATAGACATAGTTGATAATTTCCCGTTTAAGAACTAGCCAAAATATTGGGTGATTTGCAAGAATGGACCCTAGGCCCTGATCTTGAGCTTTTGTCCCTATTAAGCTTAGTTGAGAAAAAGTAATATTATAAAGGCCCTGAGAATTTCCTTAATTAAATCAAGCTTAAGTAACATTTCCTTAATTAAAGTATGTGTGGGCCCACATGATGGTAATAAGGTCATTAGGATACTTGGACATAAATGTTATAAGGATTGAAGGTCCCTAAGTAGAGTGGCTAAGGACATAATTTCTAAAAATTGGTTAAAGAAAAAAATAAAAAATCACGGATATCTTGTGTGATTGGGTTGTGTAGCCATGCATGCGCGTGTAGACACTTCGAAAAAGGTATGTAAATGGCAGCTTCTTGGTTGTGTTGCCAAATTAGGAGGTCGTGACCACACACGCTTGTGTGACCGCCTTGCATGACCACCCCAAGCATGTGTGACCATGCAGCCATACGTGGCCAATTCCAAAAAGAACAAGAGAAGCGGGAAAAAAGAACTCTTTAGCTTATATGGACATGTAGGGTTTGCATGCCCATTATGTGTGGCCACGCATGGGGAGCTTCCAGCTTTTGTGGACATAAGGGTATGTGTAGCCATTATATGTGGTCGTATAGCACTTAATGTGATCATATAGGGACAATTTTCCTTATTCTCTGAAAATGCTCCACGAGTCGGAGAAAGACAAAAAGAAAAAGGAATTTGGATTGTTAAAGGTTCTAAAGAGAGAAAGAGGTGACTTATCACCATTAATGTCATCCAGGTAAGTTTTCAAAAGTGTTTATGATAAATCTTGAGTTATTAGTGTAAGTATTAATTTTTTCCTACCATTGAACTCATTAGATTTTCAAGAAATCTTCAGAAACACATGTGAAAGAAATTCGAGGATTTTTTCATAAGGTAATGTATTCATTCCCCCTCTATTTGCATTGAAGAAATTTGTCTTAGGAGAAATAGAAGAAGGAAAACTTGGTTTAATAGAGTATTGAGTGAACCCAAGAGTCTTGTGAAACTTCACAGTTGTAGAGTTGAGTAACGAAAAAGATAAATAGTAAAT
Organism: Nicotiana undulata; assembly: GCA_005239495.1. NCBI lineage: Eukaryota > Viridiplantae > Streptophyta > Magnoliopsida > Solanales > Solanaceae > Nicotiana > Nicotiana undulata. The sequence goes on from ML255119.1 coordinate 23,720, forward strand.
CATAAGTTTGAAATAAAAATTTGTGATTAATAAAGGATATCAAGTGCCTAAAGAACTTCATTGGTGGACTTGTTAAGTGTGAAGTAACACCTCGAGAAAAATGGGATGACCTAAATGGGTTCTATGAATTATTGTTGAATAACATCTAACTCAAATGGATATTTTGGTGTAAATTGTCAACGGACGAGGGAATTGAACTCTTGTGATAATTTTTAGGAGTAAATCGAGGTATGTAGAAACTTGTTACCTCTGGTAAATTCTTCTCCATAATCGATTATTAAAACAACTTAGAAACTTGATATTAAATATGAATCCTAGCTTATGAGGACGAGCGAGTTGGGAGTAAAATATTTCTTGCATTGTAAAATAATTTAAATGTTATCATCGTGATGATCTTACCAAATGTGAAGTATAATAATTTAACAATATCTACGTATTGAAATAGCACTTGTTGGATAAAATATAAACTCTCATTTTTTTTATTTACTTAATATGAATTGGAAAAAGCTTTTTATTTAATTGTGTTCTAATGTTGGCCAGCTCATCGCAATCGCATGGGCTAAGGATGTGATCGCGAAGGGTTGTGCTGGCAGCGCATTTTATTTCTAGAATTTCAGAATTTTGCCTTTTTCCATATGAGTTTTGGAAAACGAGAGGAGAAGCTTTAAAAGAAGGATTTTACTACTATCTTGGAGGTAAGTGATTTACACTTGGATTTAAAAAATATATCTTGATTTCTCATGAATTTCTACACTTAAAATATGAAATTTTAAAGTGAAATTCGGGGGATTTGTCTACAGCTTAAGAGAGTGTAAATTGATACTTTGAACATCGATTTGCACTTGGATTTGAAAACTACTCACATATTTGGACTCGTGGGGTTATGGGTAAACGAGATCTACCCCTAGACCGGGGTTTTGACCATGTGGGTCTGGTTTGACTTTTGTTGACTTTTGAGAATTGATTTAAGATTGAAACCTTATTGTTTGGAATTGATTCCTATGATGTTATTTGACTTTATTGAGTATTTTTTTGTTAGATTTGAGCCGATAAGAGGTGATTTATAAAGGAAAAGCGATTTTGGATAGTTGATTTGGCTTTCATAGGTAAGTATCTTGCCTGAACTTAACTTGAGGAAATCTACCTCCAGAGATTGATCTTGTTTGACTAATTGTTATGTATTGGTGGTGTTATATATGCGTGGTGGCGAGTGCATATGCAAGTGTCATGGGCTATACATACTCGGGGTAGATTTTAGTACTTTAGATTTACATCGTATGATATTTATGACTTGTTGTTATTCCGGTGTGACTATGTAAGTTCCCTTAATCATGCTAGAAATCATGTGCTAGACGTTTGGTACCTTGTTGACCGTAAATAGCTATTTGTGACATAGACTTTGGTACCTTGTTGACCGTAAATGGCCGACATCGTCCTCTTGTTCTAGCCGTAGTCACATTATTCACATGCACACGTTTTGCATGTAAATTTCTCATACTTATATACATTATATATGCTATTTATGGCGCGTATGTATACACCCTATATATGGAAACTCCCATATGGACTGAGGTTGAGGCACGTAAGTTGTTCATGCGGGATGAATATTGTGGTACATGAGTTGTTCGTGCAAATGTTGATGTTATTAGTGGCCACGCCTCCTTTTTCCCGATGGAGGATAAGGGGAGTTTTTCCAATTTAAGTGACATTAATCGAAATAGAATTATTTATTTAATTTCAATCGCCACTTGAAATAATTTATTATTGTGTCCCAAAGTCACCGGTTTATTTTATATCCCAGATCGAGGAAATTGACTCTATTTTTACGGTACACGAATACAGAAGACCGGGTAAGGAATTTTGTTAACTCGAGTTCCGTGATTTTAGCACGGTCGCTTAACTATTAATAATTGGCCTAATTATCTTATTTATTGTATGGTTTAAACCTATTGTGCATTTTATCTTCTAACCGCTTTTAATTATTTATTTAAATGCTTTTAGTATTTATGGAGTTAGTTTGAACAAGTAGCGATGCCGCACACTCATTTGTTTTTATGCACATGGAAAAATCGGTCCACGTGAAACGCATCCACGATTTACAACATGTTTATTTAATTATTATTAGAAGTTACAGTTGGGTCACATGAAATGTACACCTGGATGGGATTTACATATCGTGATCATGCCACGGGAACCGTACCCATGGCCATGATGATTTATTAATCATTCCTAAAGCAAGCTACGATGTTCATTAATTATTATTATTTGAAGTTATAGTCGAGCCGCATGAAATGCGCACCCGAATTGGAAAATTATGTATCACGAATATGCCACGGGAACTGTACGCATAGTCGTGATGGTTTATTTACGCGCCTAAAGCAAACTACGAAGTTCAGCATTGTTTATCTTTTTTAAGATTTGAGGAAAGTCATGAGTGAACATGTCTTGATTCGAATTAGATTATTACAATTGCTCTAAGTTTCAAAATCACGTTTAAGAGTCCATTACTGATGTTATAAGCTAACATTGCTCAAAAGCTTATTTAGTGAGATAAGATACATCATTTTTTATCTAAATATTTCGATAAGTTTTGTCAGTTAGGAAATAATTATTCGAACAAACCTTACAAAACAAAACAAAAATAAAATAGTAAAAACAACAACTACAATGGACCTTTAATCTTTTGAAATCAAAATAAACCTTCATCGGGCTAAATTCCAAAGCCCAATGACCTAAAGTATTCAAAATTGCTTGCTTAGGCCCCTACTAGGTCTTTTTGCAACTTATTCAGGTACTTAAAATAACAATTTTGGAAATAAAGAAAGAAACATCAAGATTTAAAATTTAACAAAAAAAACTGGCTCACAAATGAACTTGCAAAGCTAAATCAAAATTAAAGTTTACACACATAGACTACTATTATTTGTTACAACATGACTGCTTTACACCTTTAGCCAAAATCTCAGCTCATACTCTTTCATTCCATGTCTTCACATTTCATCACTACGTTACTGACTTCATACCCTCTTCGACTGATTCTTAACATCGTAATCACTTGCACACTAAGTTGTTATCAACTCAAACATGCGCCTCAAATCAATTCCAAAGAGAAAACTCGTATACTCAGATAATTTCCAAAATATCATGTTGTAGTCCATATTAAAGCCTCACCATTTAAAAGTCACATAATCAAACTAAAAATCAAATTCATTACATACTTGAACCAGTTCATGAATGACGGTGACTAATACATACATTTAATTCCAAATTTCAACTTACTAAAAAAAATATAGGCAAATCAAAGCAAAACAGAAATATGTAATCCAATTTGGAACTCAGTTCACATAGCCACACGACATCAAGAGTGAGGCGGCAGGTAGTTCAAAGCTTCATGTATATAATGCATGGAGAAAACAGAGGTTCAGCTACATACCTATAGCAGCAGAATCAAATAAAACAAAAAATAAGTCTCTGAAAACTGGAAAATGGGCAGCAACAAGAACAAATGCAACAGCAAAAACCAGCTAGAATAAAACCCAGAATGAACCTTGACTTCAGCTCAAAATTTAACTTAAAGAAAATCAAAATTTGATGAATAGCACCCAAGAAAAAAAACCTCTGAAATCTATGCGAGTGTATGAGAGAAATCAAAATTGCCAAAAAAAAGAAGAAGAAAAACTCTAAGGTAAATTCTATGTATGTGTTTGAGAGGAATAGTGAGTATTCAACCGTGTGGGTAATTCATAATTCAGAGTGTAAAAATAAGGTGAGATGAGGTCTATATAGAGAGTAAAAATCTATCCTATGCTCAACAAAAAGAGGGGGCAAAAATCAGAGAGGTATGAGGGAATCTGTCAGCTGATTTTAAGGGATAAGGCATCTTTGAAAACTGAAAATGGACAGCTGTCCAATTCAGATATTTTTCTATTATTTACAGCCCTCTTACATTCTTAAATTAACCTGTTACCCCAATTTTTCTGACTTGATTTTCATTGTCCTAAGTTTCATGTTCCCTTAGACCCCCCTCAAGTTTTATTAACCCGAACATTAGCCCCAAAACTACGCCAAACTACTCTTCTTTTCAAAACAAAAAACAAAAAATCAAACTAATCCCCATTAAACAACCTATGAAGATTCTACTTTCAATAATACACTACGATCAAATTAATTAACACATAAACAGACCTAAACAACAAACACATTTTCAATTGAAATTGAATTTTGGAGAATCATGGTAACGAATAATTCAAAAAAATAAATCACTAATTAAGCATGCAATTCATAAAGAACTTAACAAAGTAGCAGTTTTAGACAATCAGAAATGAGAAAAAACAGGAAAGGAAAAGGAAAGAAAAACAGGGACTTACCACATCGAAGAAGACCATTGATTTCTAATTCCTAGTAGAATCTGACCATCAAAGGCCTTTTCTTCCAAGGAATCTGGCTCGAGCTGGGGTTATGGCCGGATTTTCATGGAAGAAAAGACTCTTTAGAGTTAAATAACGACGCATAACAGCACAAAGGCATCCTAAACGTCGAAAGCCAAGGAAAACAAAATCTAGGGGTTTTGAGGGTTTTAAGATCTGGAATTCAAGGGATTCTAGAGGGAATTGAGGGATGAGACTATGATATTTGGAGAGAGGAGAAGACATAGGTTATTTGGTGTTGATTTGGGTTTGATTGGAGATGAACCACCGTCGTGGGGAAATTTCCGGTGGGTGGAGGACGACGGGGGTTTGTTGAGAGAGATAGGGTTATAAGAGATGGCTTGGGGGGACGGGGACGTTCAGACGGATTTAAGGGGTTTGGGATTTCAGTTCCCAGCCGTTAGATCATAATTGATCAATAGATGGGATTGTTGGTGGGAAAGGGGGTCGTTTGGTGTAGGGGGTTTGGATCGGATGAGGTTATGGAGAATGGGTTGGGCAGGTGTGAATTTAGGGTTGTTGGGCCAATCTACAGTCTGATTTGAAGCTCAATAAACAAAACCCTTTCCTTTCTTGTTTTTTTTCTTCTTTTCTTTTTCTTTGATTTTAAATCCCAGTCTGATTAATTAAAAACCTAAATTAAGTCCTAAATCAAATCTAATTTGTAGAGTTAAACTTAATTATCTACTTCTACCATTTAAATAATTAATCAACTTAAAACTAATGAAATAAAATTACTAATTTAAAGCTAAAAGCTAAAAATGTAAAATGACTAATATTTTGTGATTTTTTGTTTAATAATGCGATTAACTCGTGTAATTAAATCCTAAATGTAATTAAGATCTAAAATGCTTGTGTAATGACATTGAACATTTTTGGTATTTTCTATGATTTTAGGATATTAAATATGCAACTAAATGCAAACAACAATTAACAAGAAATTCCTAGAATTCTATGAAACATAAAAATAAATAGAAAAAATCTATTTTGTGGATTTTGTAGGAATGTTTTCGCAGGGCAAAAGTTACGTGCTCACAGCTGCCCCTCTTTGCTCGGAAACATGAAGAGTTTTCGGGCAAAGATAAAATGAGCAATTACGAGTAATTTTTGCTCGTTTAACGCTCTATTCAGAAGCATTTTGGAAAAGTTTGATCGAACCTTGCTTCGGAGGTTGCCTACATATCATTGGCTATAAAGGAATCAAGTTAGTGTAGTTCTGGAAGTTTTGGTAGCTGGAACTACCGGGAAGCTGTGATTTCACTATTATTGCAGTTGTTGATACTTGCTGAGCTCCTTATTACACCAAAGTCAAAAATGAAAAAGACTAACTAAGCCTATCAGATACGAGTTACAAGATTCATATCTATAAGTCTTCTGAAGCTTGATCTTGAGTCTTAGTTGGTTCTTCACGCAAACTCTTATCTGAATCTTGATGCTTGTTAGATGCAAGTGCTAGTTCATTCTTCTTCAGCTTTTCGAATCAAGGCGGTACATGCAAAGCTTGAGACTTCAATCATGTCTTGAGCAGTCCATATCTTTTCTCCGCTTCTGCACTTTGAGTTCACTTTTTTCCATTTCTTTCTCTATTTTGGATTGAGACTTCTTTTTGGTTATCTTGAACCCTGTGCCTCGAGGTAAAAACCTGCTCAGACACCAAAACAAACGAACGAACGAAATTTTTATGCCTCAATTTTCACTAGGAAAATTCGTGAGTTATTTGTAACAAAATTCTACACTACTTCATTATTGAAAGCAATAAAAGGTCGGGATTGGTGTACCCTGGGAAAACAGAGACTAGGGAATGGAGACCCTATGTCCAAAATGAATGCAACTAGGGAGTGGAGACCCTATGTCTAAACACATCAACTATGGAGTGGAGGCCCTATGTTGGAAAAATATATTAGGGATTGGAGACCCTATGTTAGAAAAGTATAGTGGGGTGTGGAGACCCTATGTATAAAATAAAATCATCAACTATGGAGTGGAGACCCTATGTTGGAAAAGTAGACTAGGGAGTGGAGACCCTATGTCTAAAATGAAATCATCAATTAGGAACTGGAGACCCTATGTATAAAACACCAACTAGGGAGTGGAGACCCTATGTTGGAAAAGTAAACTAGGGCGTGGAGACCCTATATCTAAAATAAAATCATCAACTAGGGTGTGAAGACCCTATGTTGGAAAAGACTAGGGAGTGGAGACCCTATGTCTAAAATGAATTCATCAACTAGGGAGTGGAGACCTTGTGTTGAAAAAGCGACTAGGGAGTGGAGACCCTATGTCTAAAACATCAACTAGGGAGTGGAGACCCTATGTTGGAAAAGTAGACTAGGGAGTGGAGACCCTATGTCTAAAATAAAATCATCAACTAGGGAGTGGAGACCCTATACTACCAAGATTTCGAACCTTCTTTATTTTCTTTCTTCCTTTTTTTATTTTATTTTAAGAGAATCAGTAAAATACGAAAGAGTTTGGAGAAGACTTCTCTTTTTGGACTCGCTGCGGTAGAGCTATTTTAGTTCTCCGCGCGTTTTCTTTCTGGTTGCACCTGCTTCTTGCAAGGTTGCCTTGGATTACACCAGTTTCCCGTGGTTCTAATAAAGAACAATTTGTCAGTTTGAAACAGTGGTTGGTTTTTCGGCCTTGAGTGTTTTGGTCATTTGATCTCGGTCCGGCTCCTTTGATGATACTTTCAACTGCAACTGGTTGTTTTCCTGAAAACCAATTTCTTTTCTGGACCCGGAGAACCTTTGGTTTTTCCAAAACTTTACTATGACGGTTAGTCATGTGGGACTTAACCTTTTCAACTTTATTTTGCCTTTGGTGGGCATTTGACCTTGATTTTCTTATTTCAAGAGTTTTTGATTTTGAAGCATCGGCTACCATGGCTAGTCGGAGTCGACTTGATGCTCCTGCCGAGGCTGGGTGCCCTTTTTTGCATATTTAGCTCGTATCAAGCGATAATCCTGTAAATCAGTCTTGCCATCCTTTCTTTGTCTTTGTTTCGGAACAGAGTTAGACCGAAAGGGATTCAAAGAAAACAAATAATGGAATGGACAAATGAATTTGGACGAGATGTATCCCTTTCGGGGAAAGGAAAGAAGAACTTATCTAGAGTGCATGCGGACTTCAATAAACATGACATGCCTCTTGGACTGGATGCCTGATCTGTGTAACCGTCCAACTCTCAGAAATTCATCAACTTATGTCTCAAAATCGAGAAACCTGGCCAGGACTCTATCGGTGTCGATGGTTGTGAGGACCCTCTTTTCAATCAGTGGTTCCCTTTGCGAGTTTTCACTAGCTGACCTCTCTCATTTCTCTTCTCACCATCACCTTATAGTGTTCTTTGTGAGTTTTCTCTAACAAGACTCTCTCATTTTCAATTTCTCTGCTTACTGTCGCTTTACGGTACCCGTGAGGGTTTACACCAATAAGACTCTCTCATTTTATTTCTCTCATTTGATTGCATCGGATATGAGTAGTTGTATTCTCCGATCCTTGAACATTCATACCGATTGCTCAGAAGGACTTGAGAGGATTTGGACTAGATTACAACTTTGGAACCTTTCAGGCGAAAACATCGCCAAACCATTATATCATTTTTCCCAGTTTCGCTTTTGGGGGAATTTGGGTTTTTATTTTGGTGTGACTGAACCCCAGAGAGAGGCTGTCTACGTATCATTTCGAAATCAAGTCAAACGTAGTTCAAGAAACTTTTATTTTTTATTTTCTTTATTTTTTTTCATTTTTCTTTCGTTTTCTCTTTCATTTTTTTAATAACAAATTCCATGTTCCAAAGAGGGTAATCAAAGAAAAAGGGAACCGATCCAAAAGGGTTTGCAAGGATTGGTAGTGTTTGGGTAGCGAGAATAAAAACCTTCGTCATCCCAATCAGAGCATGTTAAAGTTGTGACAAAGGGGTCAAACGTAATACCTTTTGACCGCATCTGCAATGACGGATGTCTCGGGGTCATTTCCTTCAATGTCTCCCAAATATAGTGCTCCCTTTGGCAACACTCTTCTTATAATGTATGGACCTTTCCAGTTTGGAGCAAACTTTCCTTTTAATTCTTCATGATGCGGGAGAATACGTCTCGTGACGAGTTGGCCCACATGGAATTTCCTGGGCCTTACTTTCTTGTTGTAGGCACGGGCCATTCTTTGTTGATACAACTGCCCTTGGCAAACTGCGGCCATCCTCTTCTCATCAATCATAGCCAATTGTTCCAATCGGGTTTTGGCCCATTCCTCGTCCTCGAATTCGGCTTCAACAATGATCCAAATAGAGGGAATCTCAACTTCTGCGGGTATTACAGCTTCAGGGCCATAGACCAATAAGTAAAGAGTATCCCCGACTGATGTTCACACGGTTGGGCAGTATCCCAATAATGCAAAAGGCAGATTTTCATTCCCTTTCCTGGAGCCTTGAATCATATTCCTAAGAATCTTCTTGATGTTCTTGTTCGCCGCTTCAACGACTCCATTGGCTTTGGGTCGGTAAGGGGTAGAATTACGGTGCGTGATTTTAAATTGTTCGCATACCTCCCTCATCAAGTGACTGTTCAGATTTTTAGCATTGTCTGTAATAATAGTTTTAGGAATACCAAAAACGACAAATAATGTTGGAATGCATGAAGTCTACCACTGCTTTCTTAGTGACGGCTTTGAAAGTGGCCGCTTTGACCCACTTTGTGAAATAATCAATGGCAACCAATATGATTTGTGCCCATTTGAAGCTTTCGGCTCGATTTTCCCAATAACATCCATTCCCCAAGCAACGGATGGCCAAGGCGCTAACATAAGATGTAACTCTAAAGGCGGTGCATGAATCAGATCACCGTGTATCTAGCACTGATGGAACTTCCGGACGAAGCTGAAACAATCCTTTTCCATGGTCATCCAGTAATAACCTGCCCGAAGAATTTTCTTTGTAAGGACATATCCATTCATGTGAGGCCCACATACTCCCGAATGCACTTCGTTCATGATCCTTTCAGCTTTTCGGGCGTCTACGCACCTTAAAGATTCAAATCCGGAGATCTTCTGTACAGGACTTCTCCGCTCAAAAGAAACTGCTGGCAAGCCTTCTATTAGTTCTCTTTTAATCTCCACTGGCCTGCTCGAGATATTCCTTCGTTTTCAAAAACCTTTTTATATCATGATGCCATGGTTGAACATCTAGTTCTATTTCAATTTCATTACAATAACCATGCCTTTCTCGAATTTGGATCTCTAGCGGATCAATGTGGACATTTCCCGAATACGGGATCATTGAGGCCAAAGTAGCTAGCGCATCGGCTAGCTCATTATGGAATCGAGGAATATACCTGAACTCGACAGACTTGAACCGTTTTCTAAGATCTTCCACTTGTTTCCTATACGGGATAAGCTTGATGTCTCGAGTTTCCCATTCACTTTGGGCTTGCCAAATAATCAGGTCAGAATTTCCCATGATTAACAATTCTTCTACATCCAGATCAACTGCCATATTCATGCCCATAATGCAGGTTTCATACTCAGTGGTGTTGTTTGTACAGAAGAACCGAAGGTGGGTTGTGGCCGGATAGTGTTGACCAATGGGCGAAATCAGAATCGCTCCAATCTCGACACCTTTTGCATTTACAACTCCATAAAAGAACATTTTCCAAGCATTAGTGTCCTTTGGAACTACTTCAACCGAGTTTACTTCCTCGTCCAGAAAGTAAGTACGTAAGGGTTGGTATTCATCATCAACTGGGTTCTCAGCTAGATGATCCGTCAAGGCTTGAGCTTTCATCGTCGTGCGGGTGACATAAACAATGTCGAACTCTGTGAGCATGATTTACCATTTTGCTAACCTTCAAAGGATCCATTTTGGTTATGAGATAGGTGGTGTAGGCCAAAAGATAATGTCTGAGCTTCTGGGCGACACAAGTTAGGGCGCAACAAGTTCTTTCTAACAACGTATATTTGGCTTCATAACTGGTGAACTTTTTTCTCAGGTAGTATATGGCTTGCTCTCTCTTCGTGGTCACATAATGTTGCCCGAGGACACATCTGAAAGAATTTTCCGGGACTGTCAGATAGAAGAACAAAAGTCTTCCGGGCTGAGGCAGAACCAACACTAACGGATTTGACAGATATTTTGATTATATCAAAATCTTCTTGACACTTATTTGTCCATTTGATCGTCACATCTTTCTTCAGCAACTTAAATTTGGGCTCACACGTGGTAGTAAGCTGAGCAATGAATCTATTGATGTAATTCAACCTCCCTAGAAGACTCAGAACCTCTTTCTTGGTTTTCGAATGTGGTAAATCCCTAATAGACTTTATATTTGTTGGATATAGTTCAATACCTCTCCGGCTGACTATAAACCCCAGAAGTTTCCCAGATGGAACTCCAAATGCACATTTAGCTGGGTTCAGTTTCAAATCACACTTGCGCAAACGCTCAAAGAATTTCCTCATATCTCGCACATGTTCTTCCTGTGTTCTGGATTTAATGATCACATCATCCACATACACCTCAAGTTCCTGGTGCATCATGTCATGGAAAATTGTAGTCATGGCTCTCATGTAGGTTGCACCGGTGTTTTTCAGACTGAATGGCATGACCCTGTAACAGTAAGTGCCCTGCGGTGTGGTGAAAGCTGTCTTTTCTGCGTCTTCTTCATCCATCAGAACCTGGTGATACCCAGCATAACAATCCACAAAAGATTGTATCTCATGTTTGGCACAGTTTTCAACAAGAATGTGGATGAAATCCACAAGCATGTCATGTTATTTAAGTCCGCATTATTAGAACTGAAAATGAAAAGATAAGAAAATAGCAAAATCAGAATAAAAGAAAAGAGACATCCATAGACGATGAAATATTGATTTCATTGAATTGAATTGAAGATATGAGGCTTTACATCGAAATTAAAAGACAATAAAGTAAAAACATTTGAGTTGCACCCTAAAATAACTCGTAATGTAGAAGAGAAGGCAAGACTGGACTACCGGGATTCCCGTCTGACAGGGAATGGGGTAGCTTTCCAATTATGAATCTTGGTATCTGGCCCCATATATTTCACCTCGGCAGTGCTCGTGCCTTCCCCTACTGGACCATGTGAGCCTCATACAACATTTGTTTCATGGCTTCACAAATATCATCAATCTCTTCGACCGTGAAGGTCTCTTCTTCTTCTTCCTCATACTTGGGTTTGACAAATGATTCGGCCGATGTGGGATGGGATTAGATCCCAACCTTCTTTTTTGCGCTTATCTGCCCATTTTCTATAAGCTTCTGTAGCTTGGAAACCCACGCTGAAAAACTTCTCATTGGCGATCGAAGTGACAGACTCTGTGATGCCTTGTAGAGATACCCCGAGCCCCTTTCCAGGCTTGAATCCATGTTTAATCATTTTAGTGGTGACCATGTCTGGGGCATTAGATAAGAAAGGTTGTGGGCATGGGGGCCCTTCTTCATATTGATCGACAACCACAATCTCAAAGGCCTGGTATACAATATGTTCACTGTATTCCCTGGCTTCAAGGCAAGGGACTGAAGGATCCTTATAGATGGACTGCTCGTCCTCCCTATGGAAAACAATTTCCTAATTCTCGTACTCAAATTTGACCATCTGGTAGAGTAACAACTCCGGCAGCGTGAATCCATGGTCTTCCCAAAAGAAAATTGTATAAGGTGTCCTTGTCTAGAATCTAGAAAGTCACTTGTCCACAGAGCCAATTGTCAAAATTAGATCGGTTTCCCCTATGGTATCTCTCTTGATGTCATCAAAATCCCATACACAGACGTTGTTAGGTCGGATTCTTTCCATCCCGATCTCCATTCTTTGGAATTTTGAAAAATGGCAGATATCGACCCCTGAGCTACCATCTAGCATGACTCTCTACACATAGTAGCCCTCACATTTGATAAATAAGGTGAAGGGATTTGTTATGGGCGGCTACCTCTAGGGGCAAAGGGTCGCGGCTGAAAGAAATCCTATTGACCTCGAAGAATTGTTTAGACATTCTCTCCAATTGTTCCGCAGAAGTTTCAACTGGGACATATGCCTCATTCAATGTCTTCAAGAGTACCTTCTGATGCTCATTCGAACTCAACAGCAGAGATAGAAACGATGCTTGGGAAGGAGTCTATCGTAGCTGGTCAACTATTGCATAGTCCAAAGTTTTCATTTTTCGGGAAAACTCTTCTGCCTCCTCGGCGCTCACAGGCTTCTTAGGTGGAAACCGTTTATCCTTGTTCATATTTAACTCTTCTATGTTGTGGAACTTCCTAGGTTGATTCATTTCGTTTACCTCTCCCATGACTTCTTTGCCCTTGTAAGTGACCACTATTTTGTTGTAATTCCAGGGAACTGCGGTGGGGTCTTTCATGGAGCTCTGTGGTGCGCGTATGATAACCACGAGCTTAGTCAACCTTGGTGAAATTATCGGCCCCCGCGCCACATAAGTCCCCTTTGGTAACATACAACTTCGGCACATTCAACGTGGCCTTTCTTGGCTCGGATTTCTTGGGAATATTCAAGGTGAGCTATTCTTTCCTTGGGGCTTTAGGAACATAGAGAATTGTGTTCTTAGCAGGTGTTGCCCCAACGTTTTTTTTCTACAACTTTTTCTACCACTTGAGGAATTGGTGTGTTTTTCTTCTCAGTTCTGGCTTGTTTTATCGCAGCTTTGGGTCTTATTTCTGAATCGGCAATTGCAATGATGGCTTTCAAAGCTGGATTAAATTCCTTATCTTCACAGATCATTCCATTGATCGACCCATTTTTATGAGCCGGTAGTGGGTTGTTAGTCACATTGGGGGCTTACTCGTCCCTCGGCACAATTTGTTTTTGTTCTATCAGATTTTCAACTACCCTTTTTAGGGTCCAACAATCCTCTGTATCATGAACCTCTACCCCCAAATGGTAAGCACACTTGGTACCTGCCCTGTACGATGGGGATTCAGGATTTCGTCGATTAGGGGGCACAGTTTGCAACAGGCCCAGCTGGATCAACTTCTGGAGTAGGCTAGAGTAGGATTTCACTAGTAGGGGTGAAATTGCTTTCCCTATGTGGCTCACGAGGGCATGGATTATGTTGGTGGTTGTATTGTGATGGACGGGGGTTATATAGAGCTTGGTAAGGATGGTTATTTCTGTGAGGTGGAGCTCAAGCTTGGTTATAGTGCTGTTGTGGCCATGTGTAGGATTAGGCATTCATCACCGCATAATGAGGCGGTGCCCTGGAATAGGCTGCATCTTGGTGGAGATAGTAGTGTTGTGGGGTTCTGGGCGTCATGTAAGAGTGATCACGTGATCGATGAGGCCCTCTTGAACCTGAAGTCATCATAGCTCCCTCTCCATCTTTTTTCGGTTAGCCAAACCTCCTGAGCCGTTTTGGATGGCTTGGGGTTGTCTCTCAAAGCAGATTGGCTAATAGCCGACCACTTTTCAAACCATTCTCTACCATCTCTCCGATTTTTATTGCTTCTCTGAACGGTTTGCCCATGGCAGACATCATATTCTGAAAATAATCGGCCATTTGGGCCTGCAAGAAGATCGTAACCATTTCGGCCTCGTCCATGGGCGGTTTTACTCCAGCAGCTGCTTGCGCCATTTAATAGCATATTCACGGAAGCTCTTAGTGGTTCTCTTCTTCAATTTAGACATGGAGTTACTCTCTGGAGCTATATCCACATTATACTGAAACTGTATGACGAAATCGCGGGCCAAATCATCCCATATGTGTCAGTGGGAAATTTCCTGGTCCATGTACCATTTCGAAGAGATTCCAGTTAGGCTTTCCCCGAAATAAGCCATCAATAACTCTTCTTTTCCACCGGTACCCCACAACTGGTTGCAGTATCATTTTAAATGAGCGATCAGATCTCCGTACCCATCATATTTTTTAAACTTTGGCGTCTTGAAGCCAACTGACAGGTGAACATGTGGAAACATGCACATATCGGAGTACGAGACACTCTTCTGGCCACTCATGCCCTGCATGTTTTTTAAGTTTCGCTCTAGACTTCTCATCTTTCGAGCCATTTCTTCATGCTCGGGGTTTCTCATTGTTCTTTCTTGTTACACTAGGGGACTCATATTGCGGATGTAGAGGGTATGAGTCTGAAGTAACATGAGTTGTAGCTGGCTGAAATTGCGGGCCCCGAAGGTGAATGTTGAAGGCTCGAAGCATGACCTGGGTGTGGTCGGTTGTGCCATGGTAAAGACTGGTGGTGCAGTGAGCAATATTGGGGGTACCCCTATAAATGGTGCCTGGGGGCGGACCTCAGAAGGCGTACCGGTAAAGTTGGCTAACATAGTAGGGTACCCGAGCGAGACAAATGGATTAGTCACGGGGATGGGGATGTTGGTGGTTTCACCCGTCCTGGGGATCAGTTCAGGAAATCCAGGGATTGAACTTGGTGGTTCTCTACCGTTGGACCAGTCGTCCCACATCTCTAACATGCGGACACGCAGCCTCTGGTTCTCTTCGGCAACTGCCGATTTAGGCTGGGTCATAACCGGCGTGGCATTATCCTCGGGATTGATGACACAACGACTGCTTTCTGAACACATTAGGACACTTCCTTTTGATCTTGTAAAGTAAGGGTGGGAAGCCAGGATACCGTCAAAACCAATCACCTAAAACAAGTCCTGTCTAATTTTGCACGCACAACAACCTTGTCTGTTTTGAAGCATTTAACATATAAGGAATCACACATTGGGGATGTGATGCATCTAAGTAGTTAAACATTTCTAAATGTCTTTGCAACGACTGTGTGTTTTATCCCCGCTTGCTATCTTTTTCTCAAATTTTAACCTTTGATTTCTTTTCCTTCTCTTTTTCTACTATTTTCGCTCTTTTATTTCTCGCTCTTTTCTTCCCTTTTGTTTTTGCCCCTCTTTTTTTATTTTTTACTCACTTTCTTTTCTTTTTTTCTTCTTTGTTTTTAGTTTTATGGCTATGATAAAATCCTATGGGGATTTCCTACGTATCATGACGTCGCATGAATCAGATCATTACGTAGTTCAGGAAATAGATGCGAAATAAAAGAAAAGAATTTTTTTTTGGGGGGTGTCAATATTTGATTAATAAAGACATCTTTTTGGGATTTTCCATTACAATGACTCGGAAGTACTGATGACTAAAAAACATACAAACTCGAAATAAAAGAACAAAACAGGCTCGACAAAGACGAACAGACTCAAAAATAAGAAAAATACACACTCAAAAACCGAAAAAATTAAGAACATATAAGAGCCTCCACTGCTAACCCGGGGGCCTGCGAGATATCAGCCGGTATCGGCATGGGCCTGCGTGCAATTTCCTCTTGAAGGTGGTATGGGTCAGCCATTACCTGACGAACAAAGGTCATCACGGAAGCAAAGAACATAGACCTGGTCATATCTTCGCACTCATGACACTTCATCCTAACTTAGTAGGCTATTTCCTTAATTCTCATTCTGATGACACCCTTTTCTTGAAGCAAGCGCCCAATTTGCTGTGTCCGGGCTTCTAGCACCTGTGTGTCTGTGTTGTCTTGGTCTTGCAATTTCTGCACACTCTCTTCTAATTGATAGATCAAGGCATAGAAGTGTTCCCTTTCTTTTTTGAAGTCCTTGGTTTGCTGAACCATTTCATTTTCGAGGGTAGTCAGTTTTCCTTTTAAGATTGTGACTCCTCTGTCATACTTTTGCTTTAACAGTTGAGAAAACTTTGTCCGTTCTTCTGCATTTTTTTCCAACTTTGCTTGGGCCTTTGCCAATTCTTCCTCAGCTTTTGTCAAATCCACCTCATAATCATGCATTTTCCGCCTCAGGTTGGTTATAATTTTTTCATCTCTCTCACTTCTTAACGGTGTCTCGGCGGCTATTTTTATTTTCTGGATTTGAGCTCGGAGGACTTCATTTTCCCGAGCCAACCTCTTCTTTTCTCTTTCACCCTCAGCAGCCTGCAAACTACTATCAAATTTGATGTCTCTGATTTGTTCTTCTAGTTTGCTTACGGTGGTCTGGTATTCTTTTTCTTTTGCTAACCAAACACATTGTTCTTGCGCTCCGTCTGTGAACTGTTGGACATGGGGCCTTTTAGCAGGTTGTTCCGGATTTTGATCGACCCGGGCTCTCTTACCATACCATGTCGTGTAATTAGACACAACTTCGCCATAAGACAAATCTCGCACCCGAGTATGTGGCCAAAAACCTACATTGGTGCCAAATCTGGCGAACCCTTTCTTCTAGGAACGCAACCTTTGGGCCTAGCTCAATGACCTGTGCACTCAAATCTTCATCGTGAGGAATCATTTGATATCTTCCTAATTGGCGGAGGACCTGATGCGGAGCATATAGCTAAATGTTTTGAAGACCCATCAATAGGAGAAAGCACACTCCAGTGGACATGTAGATGACCTTGTTAACCGGGAGCCAGCTGAAAGTCCATTCAATCTGCCTTGCGATTATGAAACCCAGATATATGAACCATGTTTTAGTACCCTCCGATAACTCATAGTTGTTCACCCTACTTTCATACTCTTCAATGCAATTGAGTCTGGTCAGTCCGTGATTCATGTACCTCGGGCGACAACAGAGGTGTTCTACCAGCCACATTTGTAAAAGCACGCTACAACCTTCGAAGAACTTTGCACCAGCTTGGTAGGCGGTTAAGGCCTGATAAATTTCTGTGAGAATCATCGGTATAAGGGTACCGTTGGTCTTCTTGACCATAAAGTCGTCCATTCCTGCAAGTCCCAGTTCTATGTGTCCATCTCTCCTTGGGCATATCAGTGTGCCTAAGAATGTAACCACGAAGGCTAAACCCCTACGGGCTTCCCACTTGTCTTTCCTTCCCTGATGACTTAAAACCAGTGTCTGGAGCCTCAAATCCACGGGGGTCTCCATACCGGCTATATAATAAATGGAGTGTGCAGAACCCTTTGGCCAAATTTTCGTCTTTAACCTACCGATTAATGCTCAAAAGGTCCAAAAACTTGTGAGGGGTTATAGTTCTTGGTGCTACTGGATATTGGCGCCTGAGATTCCCGTCAACCAGTGTAACCTTCTATTTCTTCCAATGTATGGGTCAATTCAAAGTCGGAGAAATGGAAGACATTGTGTGTCGGGTCCCAAGGGTATCAAAGCTTCAATTATATCAACCCTAGGCTTAATCTTCAGAAGACCGGTGAGCCCACATAGAGCTTTGGCCACGGAACGCTTGTTTCCCTCCCCCAAGTCGTCCTGCCACGTGTGGAGCCTTAGTGGAATATCATCTATGACTAGAAAAGGTATATTTTCAATAGTGCTCATCTTGCACATTTTATTTAGGGTGACTAGTTAAAAACATGTGGATTTTGTTTAATTACTGACCAAAAAAGATTATTTTTGCAAAAATATAACTTAAAACAACTCAAGGACACCTTTGCAAATACGACCCTTCAACACTTTAGAAGGGAAGATTTTAGGGTTGTGCTTGCTAAGTGGCTAAAATCAGGAAAAGAGCCATATGTGGATATTTTGCAAAAATGGCCTTCTGGCATCCCGTCAGGACATTTCTGGCTATTTGGACAAAAGAGGGATCACCTAAATTTATTTATGACAAAACAATGACATTTTTCCATATTTTTGGTTATTTGTTTTCATAAAATAGGGGCTGGACCCGATGAGGGTTGCCTACGTATCTCACATCCGATGAGAATCAAATCCGCATAGTTCGGTAAGTTTTGACGCACAGAAAACATGATTTATTTTGCAATGGCTTTTTATTTATTTATTTTTCAAAATTTTGGCAGAGTTTCGGGACTTTCAGAACCGGGTGTTTTTCTATCATACCTCACTCTTTGTTTTCTTGATTTTCTTTCCCTATTCTAGAAGCCGGTCAACATACAAGACAAAGCAAATAAATGCACAAGTAGCACGTAAAATGCATCACGATGGTCTTTTAATTTTTGGGTACACTTGTCCTAGACGGACCCAACCCCTGTGTCGAGTCCCCAAAGTCAAAAGCACGTGATGCAAACAACGTACCTGCTAGGGATCTGGCATGAGGCTATGTCATTCTAAGTTTGAATCCTGGGTGTATTGTTCTAGACCTGGCTTACCCGAGCGGACAACTCAAGCCGAGGGGTGGCGGCGTACCGGGAATATAGAAGCTTCATTGGCTTTGCAACTTGTCCTAACCTCGTTCTAAAATTAGGATATGACTCTAACATAAAAGAAGCCACACGAAACGCACACTTCCCAGAAGATTTAGAAGACTCAAAGAGAATAAGGGTTTCATAACAGTTATATATACAGTTCAAGCAATATCAAAGCGGTAAAAAGTGACATTTAGCACGTTAGGCTCAAACACGTAAAAATCAGATAATAAGCAAAAACCAAGTATAATAGTTATTCTAAGCTCAAATTCTTGAACCTTGAACCAGATTCTGGGTTCGATCCCCAGCAGAGTCGCCAGAGTTGTCACGCCTCTTTTTTCCCGATGGGGGATATGGGGGGTTTTCCAATTTAAGTGACACTAATCGAAATGGAATTATTAATTTAATTTCAGAGTCGCCATTTGGAATAATTTGTTATGGTGTCCCAAGTCACTCATCTATTTTAAATCCCAGATCGAGGAAATTGACTCTATTTTTACGGTCCGCAAACACAGAAGACCGGGTAAGGAATTCTGTTAATCCGGGAGAAGGTGTGAGGCACTCCTGAGTTCTGTGGTTTTAGCACGGTCGCTTAACTATTAATAATTGGCCTAGTTATCTGACTTATTACATGTTTTAAACCTGATAGGTTATAAGTACCTTCATTTTATGTTTGATGATGTAACAAACTTATTGTCAAGAACCAGATAAGGAACCTGATTCACTTTTGGTACACATTCTCAGCGCATGAAAACAACATGACTTAAGTTGGAGATAGTTGTCAGAACTTCAGAAGTTAAAGAATTAACACATGGAACGGATGATTTTAGGTTCCCCTGGTGACTGTACTAAGTCAACTCTCCACACCTGGAAAGTGATTGATTGCACTGCACATGCAAATAGTACATCACAGTGCAACCCTTGTACAATAAAGTGCTTACATCATTCAAGTGATGTCATCAATGTTATATTAACATTAACCCAATAACAAAACATCACTTGAACACTAGAGAATTCACTCAACCACTCCAAGTGATTGATTATCAAGCAAAACGATTATCCAGTGCATCAAGAACAAAGTACGACGCTGCTACGGACCAGTTCCCATATCAAGTCTTTGTATGTCCTTAGTAGAGTTGTAACTTTGTAATATTTATTCAATTGTAATTCCTACTTAGTTTGTCTAGAAGCAATGATTAGGAAACTCTTGTAAATCATAAACTTCAGTGTTTGTGTCATTGCTAGAGTTAGTCATGTTGTGAAGTCTTTGTAAAAGGAGTATTACATAGGTGTGTTACAAGTTAGTGGCAGATTAAGTAGTTAATTCCTAGGTTACATAGGTTGTAATCTAAAAGTTGCCCAGTAGTGAAGTTGAAATCCTACAAGTGTAGGTCGTGGTATTTAATCTCGTTGAGCTGGGAATTTTCCACGTGAAAGTCCTCATTGCTATTTACATTCTGCTATGTGTGTATAATCTGTGGAAACTAGTAGAAAACATGGTCTCTATATAGTTTGGTGGACCCTCAAATTCTATCATTTGGTATCAGAGCAGGTTCTTTCTATCGGGCTAACACCTAGAAAGGATCCAGATGGCTGGTCCACCAAACTTTGAAGAAGGTAAGTCTACTTACAGGCCACCTAGGTTCAATGGTTAGTACTATGGGTGGTGGAAGACTAGGATGCACGACTTCATCATGGCTGAAGACTCTAAGCTATGTTATGTTATCTGTGATGGACCCTTTGTTCCTACGAAGAACATTGGAGATCTAGCTATATCCGTTCCCAAGACAAGGAAGGAATTTAATGATGCTGATCGAAACGCCATAGAGACGAATTTTCGTGCAAAGAAAATTCTTGTGTGTGGGATAGGTCCTAATGAATACAACAGGATATCAACTTATCAATCAGCAATAGAAATTTGGGAAGCTTTACAGACAGCTCATGAGGGAACCACACAGGTGAAGGAATCCAAAATTGACATGCTCACCATATGAGCTCTTCAGAATGAAGGATGATGAATCCAGCCAAGATATGCACACTCGATCCACCTCCATCATCAATGAACTGCACTCTCTTGGTGAAATCATTCCTATAACAAGCTTGTAAGAAAATCCTTAGTGTGCGGCCCAGTTCTTGGGAAAGCAAAGTAAATGTCATCGCTGAGGCGAAGGATTTGCAGACACTAACCATAGATGAGCTTGTTGGAAACTTGAAGACCTATGAAATGAAGAAAAAGAAGGACAATGAAAGAAGAGAGCCCAAAAGAGAAAAGAACCTAGTTCTTAAGACAGAAATCAATGACTCAAGTGGTGAAGACAGTGATATGGCATACCTGACAAGAAGATTTCGGAAAATGGTTCGCAGGAATGGAGGTATTCCAAAAAGGGGCAGTTCTAGCAAGCCAAAAAATTATGACATTTGTCATAAATGTGGAAAGAAAGGACACTTCATCAAGGACTGTCCTCTCCTAACGAAAGACAATTCAAGCACAACTAAGACAAAACAGCCAAGAGGAACGTGGTTCTTGATAAATTCTTCAAGAGAAAGAATGTCGCTGACAATATTGTGAAGCAAGCTCTTGCTGCATGAGGAGACTACTCTAGTGAGTCTGAAGAAGAAAATGATCATGGTGATAGTTCAATGATGGCAGTGGAAAGTGAAGCAACTGAGTATGACTCAATTTTTGCTTTGATGGCTCAAGATGACGGCGATAAAGATGACGACGATGATGAGGTAAATTTTCCGGATGTTCAGAGAAATCTTAAATCTTACTCTCCTAAAAATCTCATGTCATTAGCAAATATATTAATTGATGCTTTCCATAGTCTTATAAATGATAACGATGCTTTAACCATGGAATTAGGAGATGATGAACAAACTAGAGATGGCCTAGTAGTCGTTGTAGTTGATTTGAAAGAAACGATAGAGAACCTGAAAAATGAAAAGGATGCCTTAGCTAAGAAAATTGCTAGTATAGAACATGAAAGAGATGATCTAATGGTTGTTGTGGTTGACTTAAAAGAAACCATTGAGTGTGTTAGTAAAGAGAAGAAAGCATTAATTGAGAAAGTTGCTAATATTAAGCAAGAGAGAGATGACCTAGTAGTGGTGGTAGTAGACTTGAAGGAGACTAATGAGGAACTTAAAATGGAGAGTAGGTCTTGAAACTCTGAAAAGGGAAAAGAAGTTACAAGTGAGGCACACATTAAGTTTGAAAATGAGTTAAATTTAGTAAAGACCAGACTGTGTGCTGAGCTTGAGAAAAACAGACAGCTTCAGGTAGAACTAGGATGGGTGAAGAATGATCTTGAAAAATCTCTTAAGTGGACCTGGTCCTCTGATGCTATCACTGCCATGTATGTTAACAATGGGGGAAACAAGCAGGGAATTGGGTTCCAAAGGGAGAAGACTCCCTACAACCCTCATAGCAAGTATGTTACTGTACCTGACAGTTGATTGTGTACCCACTGTGGTAACAATGGGAACCTCAAGGAAAACTGTAAGGCCAGGGTTCAGTCTCATCAGAAAAATAAAGTCTTTGTTGAGAAATTAACTACTACTAGAGGACCTGGTCCTTCACATAGAAAGTGCATATTGCCTGCTTGGACTAAAAGAGCACTCTTTCATCCCTTTCCTCATTACAAGGGACCCAACCTTGTTTGGGTTCCTAAATCTAACCTTTGATTTTATTGTGCACGGAGCAGTGAAAGGGAGAAACCAATATCGTACATGGACAGTGGCTGCTCAAAGCACATGACTGGAAATACAATTGATTTTCTTTCACTGAAAGCCCTGCAAGGAGGGAGTGTATCCTTTGGAAATGGCAAAAGGGATACATTCTAGGAGTTGGAAGGATATCACTCACTCACTCAATTGAGAACGTGTACTATGTAAATGGACTAAAGTACAGTCTCTTGAGTATTTCCCAAATATGTGACAAGGGAAATAAAGTAGAATTCTTGTCTAAGATATGCATGGTCACAAACCTTGTGACTAGTGAGGTGGTGCTTGTGGCCAAAAGATACAAAAATATTTATGTTGCTGATTTTGATTCTCTGCAAAGTGGTGATCTAAGATGTTTGATAGTTGTTGATGACGATGTTGAACTATGGCATAGAAGGTTGGGGCATGCAAGCTTTTCTCTACTAAATAAACTGGTCCAAAAGGACCTGGTTCGTGGTCTGCCCAAGTCGAGCTTCAAGGAACACAAAGTGTGCGATGCCCGTGTAAAAGGAAAGCATGTCAGATCCTCATTCAAGCCCAAAAAGGAAGTCAGCACCTCAAAGTTACTCGATCTTCTTCATATGAATCTATGTGGACCAATGAGGGTGCCAAACAGAGGAGGAAAAAGATACATCTTTGTGATAGTGGATGATTACTCTAAGTTCACTTGGACTCTGTTCCTCAGAACCAAGGATGAAACCTTTCAAGTATTTGTGGCTTTTGTCAAGAAGATTCAAGTAAAGATGGGAACAATTGTGGCTTGCATCAGACCAGATCATGGGATAGGGTTTGAAAATGCAATATTCGATGAACTTTGTACTGAAAATGGCATCACTCACAACTTCTCAGCTCCAAGAACACCACAGCAAAATGGAGTTGTGGAAAGTAAGAACGTGACTCTTGAAGATATGGCACGGACAATGTTAATTGATAATGGGATTGCAAAGAATTTCTGGGTAGAAGCTGTCAATACCGCTTGCTATTTGGTGAACATGTGCATGTAAATGTTATGTCCTCAATAATAGAAAGGATCAGCTTGGAAAATTTGATGCCAAAAGTGATGAAGGAATCTTCCTGGGTTACTCGTCTCAAAGTAAAG
The DNA here is from genome assembly GCA_005239495.1 of Nicotiana undulata. Lineage (NCBI taxonomy): Eukaryota > Viridiplantae > Streptophyta > Magnoliopsida > Solanales > Solanaceae > Nicotiana > Nicotiana undulata. Next base: position 47,082 of record ML255119.1, read on the forward strand.
CTTACAAAGTATACAACAAAAGAACCCAGTGTGTTGAGGAGGGTGTACATGTGATCTTTGATGAGTCTCACCTCTCTTGTGAAAAGGACAAGGATGATGATCAAGATGGAGAACCCTTATTGGTTCCAGATGAAGTTATTGACATGGCAAATAGGAAGGCTGATATGATTAATCATGTCAAGGAATACAGTGAAGATGATACAACTACTTCTCCATCCATTGGAGAAGAACCCGGTTCCACCATCACAACAACTAAAGCTGAAAATAGAGTTGTTGATGCAGTTCAAGGTACTTCACTTGCTGAAGAAAGAAGCGTCCAAGAAACTCAGTTAGGCATACCCAGTTCCTCTACCAATGAGATTTAACTACCAAACTGGAAGCACAAAAACTCACATCCTCTTGACAACATAATCACCCCACTTAATTCAGGAGTTCGAACCATATCAAAAGCCATAAATTCACTTGCCTTTTCATCCTTTCTTTCCCAAACTGCACCCAAAATATCAAAGAAGCACTAAAAGATGCATACTGGATCACAGCCATGCAACATGAGCTGCATCAATTTGAGAGAAACAAGGTATGGAACCTGGTTCCTAAACCTACAAATCGTACCATCATAAGGACAAGGTGGTTATTCAGGAACAAACTTGATGAGTTTGGAAATACTACAAGAAACAAGGCAATGCTTGTAGTTCAAGGCTACAATCAGGAAAAAGGGATTGATTATGATGAGACATTTTCTCCAGTTGCTCGAATAGAGACTATCAGAATTCTTATTGCCTTTGCATCCCATATGGAATTCACACTGTTCCAAATGGATGTCAAAAGTGAATTCCTGAATAGTTTCCTAAAGAAGAAGTTTATGTCAATCAGCCTCCTAGATTTGAGTGTCACGAGCATCATGAGCATGTGTTCAAGATGGACAAGGCATTGTATGGGTTAAAGCAGCCTCCCCGAGCTTGGTCTTAAAGACTATCAAAGTTTCTTTTAGAAAATGGTTTTACAAGAGGAAAAATTGACAACACTCTTTTTTATGAAGAAACGAGGGAGGAACCTGCTCATCGTTCACGTATATGTTGATGACATCATCTTTGGAGCCACAGCTGACTCTCTTTGTGACGAGTTGCAAAACTCATGGGGAGTGAATTCAAGATGAGTATGATGGGAGAATTGAATTTCTTCTTACTTCAAGTGAAGCAATCCACAAAGAGAACATTGATAAGCCAACAAAAGTACATCAAGGAGCTGTTGGAAAGATTTGACATGGAAACATCAAAAGTGATAGACACCCCCATTGCCACAGCTACGCGTCTTGCCATGGATAAAACTGGTTCTCTTGTAAATCAAACCATGTATAGAGGAATCATTGGATCACTCTTGTATCTCACTGCAAGCAAACCAGACATTGTTTTCAGCGTGGGTATTTGGACAAGGTTCCAGTCAAAAAGCAAAGGAATCTCATCTTAAGGCTGCTAAATTTTTTTTGAGATATTCTAAAGGAACACAGGACTTGGTTCTCTACTATCCTTCAGGTGACAATTTTGATCTTATTGGGTATGTTGATGTTGATTATGCATTTTATCTGGTGGACAGGAAAAACACGTCTGGAATGGCACATTTTCTGGGTTCCTGTCTTATCTCATGGGTTACAAGGAAGCAAAACTCAGTGGCACTCTCAACAGCTGAAGCAGAATATGTAGCAGTTGCTTCTTGTTGTGCTCAACTACTGCGGATCAAACAACAATTGGAAAACTTTGCAGTGTACACTGATTGTGTTCCTCTCTTGTGCGACAATACAAGTGCACTCAACATGGCCAATAATCCAGTCCAACACAAGAGGACCAAGCACATTGATGTGCGCCATCACTTTCTCAGGGACAACGTTGAAAAGGGTCTTATTTGTATGAAGTTTTGCAACACTAAAGATCAAATTGCAGACATCTTCACCAAAGCCCTGAGCAGAGAACATTTTGAGAAAAATCGCCTGGCACTGGGGTTGATAAAACCCAATTGAGGACCTGGTTCCCCAATAAGTGGCTATGAAAGTCACACACAGGTAAAATCAACTAAAGTGTTTTCTGGCTAAGCCTAATTCATTTCTATACCGTTACAGGTTGACACGCATGATGATTACAGAGCAGTTGATGCAGTACATACTGGTAAAAGGGGTTAAGCTCACTTGCAAGACCTGTCAGGGAACTTGGTTCTCATAACACAGGTTAGTAGCTTATTTGTTCTCTCATACACAATTTAAAATGAACAAAAGCAATGCCACATCATCAACTTTTCAGTCTCTTTACGTCGTGTCTTGTCACTCAAAACATCTCACCTGCCAGTGCATGACCCACCTCCCCACACAAAATTGTCGCCGTTTAAGAACCGGTCCCTTACCTTTTTCATAAATACATCCATCAACCTCACAAACCTTCACTTCCAAATTCAAATCTCTTCTTTGTCTTCTCTCTTCCTAACTCTCAAATCCTCTCTAGTAAAATTTCACCATGTCTGAAAATCAAATAACCGATAGTGTACCTAACGGTAACCCCATTAAGTCCACATCTGTTAAAACTCCGTCAATAGATTCCTCACCCAACACAGTCTCTAGTCCTAACCCTATAGCAGAGACCCCTCCACACTCTACTCCTTCTTCTACCCACTCATATTCTGGTCCTCATCAAAGTCACAAAGAGTTTAACAAGTCTGAGAATGCCAGTCTTCCTCCAATCTCGTTGGTAAAGGAAAGTGAACAGGGTAAACAAGACGACTTGGTTCACGCGGAAAATCAAGTAACATCGTCTCTTACCATGGAAGAGCCCTCTAGTGATAACCCAACGATCAGTCCAGAATAAGATGAGACAACTGTGACAGGTTGCGATTCTACAGGTATCTCTGCTCCCTCTATTGCAATTTCTATGGAACCTCAAGAAAGTGAGGAAATAGAGAATATGTTATCCCTTGCTTCTGAAGGGGTGGTTGTAGAAGTAGTTATAGGGGGTCTGAGCCTCAGGGGGAAGAGCCTATGATAACTAGGGATTTTAGCCTATTATTTGCTCTCTTTTGCTTAGGTTTTGGGTAAAAAAATGCGTAAAGGTATTCCCGTAAACTAACTTAATGTGATTGCTTACAGGGTTTGGTCAAAATGAGGCAAAGAAGCTATAATCAACTCAAGAAGGAGTCAAACTTGCACAACTCAAGGTTGAGAACTGACCGCTGAGAGCGGTAGAAATACGCGACCGCGTAAGGACCACCGCTGAGGTGGCCACAAATATGCAGTCCGCGAAAGTGAGATTCAGAGAGGTTGTTTTGGGGCACAAGATTGACCACTGACCGCGATGGAAAAGCACGGCCGCGGAATATCTGGCGCGACCGCGATGGTGAGAGCGTACTTCAAGGTTCAGAGGCCCTGCAAGTTAAGCTTAACTGAAGAACGTGGCCCGCGTCCAAATTATGCGGCCGCGAATTAAGCTCATGCGGACACGGTGGATTTTACGCTATCCACGAAAAAAGTCCCAACCCAAGTTCAAATATGAATAAATGCAAATCGCGTTCATTATTACGCGGTCGTGAAAGCTCAAGCATGGACGCGGTCAGATTTACGCGTCCGCAAATTCTCCGCAGGGTCATTTTTGTCCAAAATTTTTAGCTATGTATAAATAGACCTATTTGACATTTTTAATTTTAGGTCAAGTTATGTTTTAGAGAGCACGTGAACGGCTGGGTTTTACCTTTTTGAGTAATTTTAGAGTAGATTTATCTTCAATCTTTAGATTTTCATCTTGGATTTGAATAGTACGGCTTATATTTCATCTTTACCTTTGATTTCTGCTATTATCATGAGTATCTAGACCTCATAGCTAGGGTTGTGACCCAACCCTAGTGTGGGTATTTAATGGGTCTTGAATTATAGGACTTACTTGTTTATGGATTAGTGGTATTTGACCTAATTATGCTTTAATTGTAGAATTAGTGGTTGCAAACACTTATTCGTACCTTTATGACTTAGTATCTTCTTGAGAAAGAGGGATTAAGTCTAGAAAAATTAGGGTAATAAGGAATTGGGTTGGACTCAAGAGATTGATATCCCCAATTAAAGGGTTTAACCTAGAGATAGTAATACCCGACTTGAGCCAATTTTACTTGTGTTGCATGAACACCCATTTGGGCTTAAGAAAGCCAAATTGGGCAAAGTCACTCAAACTGCCGAGAGGTATAGAATGAGCACTTATATGTGACGGTTATATCACGACTCTAATCATAACAAGCTTGTCCTAGATTCTCGATACCCACTAGATAATCACCTAGGTGGAAGTCACATTCCCTAGTGCCTTTTAACCCTTGAAAACCTTTCACAAAAATATTGTACTTAGATTAATCTTAGAACTCAATAGTATTAAATCTAAAATAGAATCAATCGCAACAATGTTTAGAAATGTAATTAGAAATAACAAGTACCTTAGATTAGTTAGACACCCAACTCCAAACAAAATTAACTCCATGTGGAAATTGATTCTGACCTCATCGGGTAAAATTGCATCGACCACTCCTCGTTACTATATAGTGGTGTAAGGTTGGAACTGATCAGCCTCAGCCCACAGTTTGGAAGGGAGCATTTGTGCCATTTGAACATCCGACACAAGATGAGGCTATTGGGTTTCCACATGATGGACATGATACCTCCCCGAAGGATCCTGGTTAGGAATCATCACCCCAGGTTAGTGTTGATCATGCTCCTTCTCCTCACTTCTATGCTGAGCCCCTAAATATGGTGGTGCCGGAGATGAAGTCTGATAGTGAAGAGGACCTAGATGATATGGTGATTAGCAGTTTTATCAGGGTTAGGAAGCCAGTAGCAACCCTCAGAGCCCCCCTAAGTGACCCACTGCGCGGTTGCAAAAAAAAGGAGGCTCTCGAGTCTACTCTCAAGAAAAGCAGAGGAGTAAAAGAAAGAGATAGTTGGTCAATGATGGAAAAGTTGTACTAGACAAGGATGTTCTTGTGGTTGCTGTGGATGAGAAAGTTGAAGAGGAACCTAGTTCCTTAACTCGCAAGTCTTTGAGGCAGAAGCACTCTCTCTCTCAATCTAAGAAGCAACCTTTTACATCTGTTGAGTGTTCCTCTAAGAGTACTGATGCTACCCCCAGTGAAAAGTCTGTGAAAAGTTCAGGTGACAAAGCATTGAAAGTGAGTAGTGCCAAGTTGGATGATGAAGAAGTGGAAGTTTCTGGTGAGCTTATGCATATAAAGTCTTTAGAAAAAGGTCAGTCCAGTCGCAAGTCAGTGAAAAGGAAGTTGGATGATGATGAGGAACTTGGTTCCTCCAAAAAGACAAAAGTTTGTGAGAGTTCTGGAAAAGAGAAGCTGAGATATGAAAAGGTGTTGTGGGGCCGCACGTTTCCCCCTGAGATTATGGTTTGCCCCTGAGATTATGGGGATTCCAGGAATGAGACAGTTGGTAGAAATCTATGTGTTCCAGTAGTGGAAACATTTGTTCACAGTTGATGTACCAAAGGTATATGAGGAGGAGGTGCGGAGCTTTTGTACAGACCTCTTTACGGTTGAAAATGATCATATTTGTGCTTTGGTAAATAGTGTGGACATAGTGATGGATTCTGCTGCGTTGGGACAAATTCTGGAAGTTCCTGCTGAGGGATTATCATCCGTTCAGGGTGCCTGCACGTCAAATTTCAGAAATGTCATTGTCAAGGAAAGGGTAGTTTAGCAGGGGGAACGAGTGCACAAAAAAACACTCCTTACGATCTATCAGTTGATTTTTGAGATGGTTAACAAGGTCTTGCTTTCCCGTGCTGAGAGGTGATCTATCACATAAAAGGTCAACTTAGTCCTTATGGAAGCCCTGGATAGTTTCACCACTATTAATCTGCTTGGAATCATGATTGAACACATGCAAAAGATGGCAGATTTTAAGGACGACAACCATGGGCTCCCTCACGAGTTCCTCCTCACAAATGTTTTCAAGTTCTTTAAAGTTCCCTTGGGACATGCCAAGGTGGGGACCAAGAAGCAAACCTTCTCCAAGACCACCCTGGAAGAGTGTGAATGCATCAACAAGGTTGGAGGAGTCAGCAGCACCTCAATAATCTCTCAGCTGATTAATGCCCAGAACAGTGCTACAGAAGAGATAAGGAAGTTGAAGGCTAGGAATGCGATTTTGGAGACTCAACTTAGTCAGGTACAGGAGGCACCAGGTTCTACCAGTTCTTCCAATTCAGAGGTAGCCCGACTGACAAAGGAAAATGCTAAGCTCAGGAAACAAGTTGAGGACCTAAAGGAGAAACTGCTCAATGAGAAGATTTTCGCAAATGATCGGATGGATCTTGTCCTCAAAACCCTTGTCGCTTCTTCCAGGCCCTCTTCCTCAAGTGCCTCTTAAGAAATGTCCCCTCAGTGTCCATTTTCCAGTATCTCTCTTTTAAATCCGTTTTGATGATGTTTGTTCCAGTACTTGTTTTATTTTTTTATTTTGTAGATGGTAACAATGATTCTGCTCCCACCTATAACAATCCAAATTTGGTGAATGCAAGTCTTTACCTTTTGTTGTTTATGCTATTGCTCATTTGTCTCTGTTTTATATCATGTTGTGTGCACACAAGTGGCATGAGTTAACCACGCTAGACTTCTTTATGCTTTTTACTTGTTCTGTGATTTTAATGATGCCAAAAGAGGGAAGATAAATTGAATAATGAGATAAATTGAATAATGACATGCACTGATTAAGGGGGGAAATACAAATTCAGGGGGAACTCTGTGAGGTTCCTGGTGCACTATCTGGTTTTTGTGGTTCTTTGCAAGTTTTTCAATTATAAGTTTGTCATCGTCAAAAAAGGGGAAATTGATAGGTTATAAGTACCTTCGTTTTATGTTTTGATGATCTTTTGGTACACATTCTCAAGCGCATGAAAACAACCTGACTCAAGCTGGAGATAGTTTTCAGAACTTCAGAAGTTAACGAATCAACACATGGAACATATGATCTTAGGTTCTCCTAGTGACTGTACTAAGTTAACTCTCCACAGCTGGAAAGTGATTGACTGCACTGCACACGCAAATAGTACAACAGTCATTTCCATTGGGAAGGACCTTGTACCATGAAGTTCTTACATCATTCAAGTGATGTCATCAATGTTATATTAATATTAGTCCAATAACAAAACATCACTTGAATACTAGAGAATTCACTCAACCACTCCAAGTGATTCATTATCAAGCAAAACGATTCTCTAGTGCATCAAGAATAAAGTACGACGCTGCTACGGACCAGTTCCAATATCAAGTCTTTGTATGTCCTTAGTAGAGTTGTAAATTTGTAATAGTTCTTCAATTGTAATTCCTACTTAGCTTGTCTAGAAGCATTGATTAGGAAACTCTTGTAAATCATAAACTTCAGTGTTTGTGTCGTGGCTAGAGTTAGTCATGTTGTGAACTCTTTGTAATAGGAGTATTACAAAGTGGCTTGTAATAGGTGCGTTACAAGTTAGTGAGGAATTAAGTAGTTAATTCCTAGGTTACATAGGTTGTAATCTAAAAGTTTCTCCGTAGTGAAGTTGAAATCCTACAGGTGTAGATCGTGGTTTCTAATCCCGTTGAGATGGGAATTTTCCACGTAAAAGTCCTCATTGCTATTTACATTCTGTTGTGTGTGTATAATCTGTGAAAATTAATAGAGAACTTGTTCTCTATATATTTTGGCGGACCCTCAAATTCTATCAAAACCTATTGTGCATTTTATCTTCTAACATCGTTTAATTATTTATTTAAACGTTTTTAGTATTTGTGGAGTTAGTTTGAACAAGTCGCGATGTCGCACATTCGTTTGTTTTTGTGAACATGGCAAATCGCGCCACGTGAAGTGCATTCGCGATTTGCAACATGTTTATTTAAATTATTATTAGAAGTTAAGGTCATGTTACATGAAATGCACACCTGAATAAGATTTACGTATCGTGACCATGCCACGGGAACCATACTCATGTCCACGATGATTTATTAATCGCGCCTAAAGCAATGTACGATGTTCATTAATTATTATGATTTGAAGTTATAGTCGAGTCGCATGAAATGGCACCCGAATTGGGGAATTATGTATCACGAATATGTCAGGGGAACCGTACCCATAGTCGTGATGGTTTATTTACGCGCCTAAAGCAAACTACGGAGTTCGACATTGTTTATCTTTTCTAATATTTGAGGAAAGTCACGAGTGAACATGTCTTGATTCAAATTAGATTTTTATAATTGCTCTAATTTTCAAAATCACGTTTAAGAGTCCATTACGGATGTTATAGGTTAACATTACTCAAAACTTATTTAATGAGATAAGACACATTATTTTTTATCTAAATATTTCAATAAATTTTGTCAATTAGGAAATAATTATTCGAACAAACCTTACAAAACAAAACAAAAAAAAGTAAAACAGTGAAAGCAACCACTACAATGGACCTTTAATCTTTTGAAATCAAAATAAACCTTCATCGGGCCAAACTCCAAGGCCTAATGACCTGAAGTATTCAAACTTGCTTGCTTAGGCCCCTTCTAGGCCTTTTTGCAAGTTTGACCCAACTTATTCATGTACTTACAATAACAATTCTGGAAAGAACGAAATATTATGCATTAAAATTTAAAAACGCTGGCTCACAAATGAACTTGCAAAGCTAAATCAAAATTAAAGTTTACACACATAGCCTACTATTACTTGTTACAGCATGACTACTTTTACACCTTTAGCCAAAATCTCAGCTCATACTCTTTCATTCCATGTCTTCATATTTCATCACTACGTTAATGACTTCATACCATTTTCGACTAATTCTTAACATCGTAATCACGTGAAAACTAAGATGTTATCAACTCAAACATGCGCCTCAAATCAATTCTAAGAGAAAACTCGTATACTCAGATAATTTCCAAAATATCATGTTGTAGTCCATATTAAAACCTCACCATTTAAAAGTCACATAATCAAACGAAAAACAAAGTCATTGCAAACTTGAACCAATACATGAATGGGGATGATTAATACATACAAAAAATTCCAAATTTCAACTTACTAAAAAAATATAGGCAAATCAGAAACAGGTAATCAAATCTGGAACTCAGTTCACATAGCCACACGACATCGAGAGTGAGGCGGCAAGTAGTTCAAAGATTCATGTATATAATCCATGGAGAAAATAGAGGTTCAGCTACATACATATATCAGAAGAATCAAATAACACAGAAATAAGTCTCTGGAAACTCAAAAATGGGCAGCAACAAGAACAAATGTAGTAGCAGAAACCAACTAGAATAAAACTTAGAATGAACCTTGACTTCAACTCAAAATTTAACTTAAAGAAAATCAGACTTTGATAATAGCACCCAAGAAGAAAAAAAGCCTCTGAAATCTATGTGAGTGTATGAGAGAAACCAAAATTGCCCAAAAAAACTCTAAGGTAAATTCTATGTATGTGTTTGAGAGGAATAGTGAGTATTCAGCCGTGTATATAATTCAAAATTCAGAGTGTAAAAATGAGGTGAGATGAGGTCTTATATATAGAGTAAAAATTTGTCATATGCTCAACAAAATGAGGAAAAAAATCAGAGAGGTGTGAGGGAATCTATCAGCTGGTTTTAAGGGATAAGGCATCTTTGAAAACTGAAAATGGATAGTTGTCCAATTCAGATACTTTTCTATTATTTACCGCCCTCTTACTTTCTGAAATTAACCTTTTACCCTAATTTTTCTAACCTAACTTCTAACTTTCATTGCCCTAAGTTTCATGTTCCCTTAGACCCCCCCCCCCCTCAAGTTTTGTTAACCCAAACATTAACCCCAAAACTAAACCAAACTACTCTCCTTTTCAAAAGAAAAAACAGAAAATCCTTATATGTTAATTTGGTGTATCAATATAAGCTTTCTTATCTGAAAGTATGTTATTGTCTTTTCTAATTGTATGTGACATTCTTATATGATGTATCTGCTAGATTTTTGTGTTATATTTACTTTATAGACTACTCATGTTATGATAGTAAGTATCAGTTGACCGATCTCGTCACCACTTCGCGAGGTTAGTCTTGATACTTACTGAGTATATTGGGTCGGTTGTACTCATACTATATTTTTATATATTTTTGTGCAGATCCATATGTTGGCACTAGTAGAGCTGAGGAGTAGATTATTGTAGTGCAATGAGACTCAAAATAGTGCAACTTGTTCATCTGGGGGGGGGGGGGGCCTCGAAGTTACCTTTTTTTCCTGTTGGGCNAAATTTTTTCATTGGGGGGGGGGGGGGTACTCGAAGTTACCTTCTTTTCCTGTTGAGACTGTTGTTTATTTCACACAGTGTTGTATTTAATTTAGACTATTATATTTCGACACTCTTAAAGCTCGTGTACTCGTTGACACTAGTTTCTAGGGGATTCTATTACTGTTTTCGTGTATTGATGTTGTTCTAGATTTATTTATACTGTAAATATCTATTAGACTTGATATATTACTTCAATTCTATTATTTATTTGGTTTTTATATGAGTGATTCACCTAGACGGCGTGTTAGGTGACATCACGACCATTGGTGAAATTTTGGGTCGTGACAGATGATTGAATTGAATTGGTTGTGAATACCATGATTTGATAAAATGGATAGAACATCTTCTGATGAGAACACCTCAGAGGACTCATCAGATGAAGAAGCTGAACAATTATTAGATACCATTGCTGGAAACACATCTAAGATAGATGACGTCAACAAGAACAATGAAAATATTTGTCTACAAGGAAACATACGTCCAAGGATTTTGATCAAAAGCAAGACGACAAAAGATCCAGGGATTCCCCAATGACTAGAAACCATAAACTGAATTCCCAGAAACCCTCTAATATCATTCTCAATGATTAATGTCCCAGACTTCGATTGAGAGGTTGAATTTTTTGATTAAAAATCATAAAATCTCCTTGGTAGCTATTTAGAAACCTTTCATTAAGGAGAACAAAATTGATACATATAAATCCACATTGGGTATGCATGGTTGCTATGCTAGTTGTAGCAATAAAATATGGATTTTCTGGAGCCATAATATAGAGTTTAATATATATTCCACTGAAGATCAAATAGTGACCTGCAGAGTGAAGCTGAGTTCTATGAAAGAAGTGCTGCTTTATATCTATGTTTATGCAAAATCTAAATCAGCTGGTAGAGAAGATCTTTGAGGCTATACGAGAGCATTGGCATCTACTATTGATCTTCCTGGGGAAGTCTGTGGAGACTTTAACCCCATCCTTTCTATGTAAGAGAAACAAGGTGGAAAACCTCACATACTGGATTAAAGCATTCCTTTTATGAAATGTTTGCAAGATTGTGATTTGCAAGACATTGGCTATATAGCCAGTAGATTTACTTGACTTAATGAAAGGAAGGAACAAGATAGTATATGGAAGAGACTTGACAGAATGGTGATTAATCAAAAATGGGAAGAGGATTTCTCCTCTGCCACTGTCAATATCTACCTAGAATTAGTTCTAATCACTGTCCTCTATTGATCTCTACAAGAGATAATCAGGAAAATCATATTAAATACTTTGGATTTCTAAACTTTGGGTGGATGCAGAGGGATTCTATGAGGTGGTTCAAACCAATTAGAACTCCCAAAGCGCTAGAATATTTTTTTGGGAAGTCCATCAAAAGTTTAAGAAAACCAGCAGATCTTGTAGTAATTGGTCAAGATCCAAAATTGGAGATATTTTCCTTAAGGTTCATGAAATGGAGAATGAGGTCATACATAGTGAAGAAGTTTATATGAACACATTGAGACATGAGGATATAATGAATATGAACAAGACCAAGGCAGAGTTAACTTTGTATCACAAACACATTGATACCTTCTGGAGACAAAGGGCTAACCTCAAATGGCATCTTGAAGGGAATGAAAACACTAAATCTTTCATTCTGTCATGAGAGGGAGAAGAAAATACCTTAATATTCACAATATCAATTTTGATGACAACTGGATTGAAGGGGAGGAAGAGACTAGAAATGCAATAGTGAACTTCTACTCGCAACTATTTTCTCAAGACAATAACAATATAGATATGGATATATTGGATCATATTCTCAAGCTTAATACCGATGAAGACACTGCGATACTAAAGAGTATTCCTTCGATTAAGGAAGTCAAGAAGGTTGTGTTAGATATAAATCAAAACAGTTCTCCTGGTCCAGATGGCTTCAGTGGTCTTTTCTTCCAACAAACCTGGGGCGTCGTTGGTAGTGACATTGTTGAGTTGGTCGGGGATGTTTTTAATGGTGTTGTGATGACCCAAAAGGTCATCCTAAGTAATTCTAGCTAAATTTGTGTTCCGAGGCCTCGAAAGCCTCCGTTAATCTCACCTCAATATGCGTGCGCAGCCCGGGCATGTAGCCGTTAAGCTTCTATGTGATAATTTGATAAAAATGGAATTTTGAATGAAATAATTGAATAAAGTTGACTTTGGTCAATATTTTTAGTAAACGGATCCGGACCCGTGATGTGACAGTCCCGGAGGGTCCATAGGAAAATATGGGACTTGGGCGTATTCCCGGAATCGAATTCTGAGGTCCCAAGCCCGAGAAATGAATTTTTAAAGAAAATTATTTTCTGAAAGTAATAAAGGATTTCGAAAATGAATTATTATGTGAAAGCCGTGTTACCGGGCCCGCATTATGGTTCTAGAGCCCGGAACAGGTTTATTATACGTTATGTGACTTATATGTGAAATTTGGTGTAAACGGACTTGAAATGACGTGATTCGGATTAAAAATGGGAAATTTAGAAGTTTATGAAGTTTGAGAAAATTCTATAGATTTTGGAGTTTAATTCATTGTTTTGATGATATTTTTGATGGTTTGAAAGCTTAAATAAGTCCGTAGGATATTTTGGGAGTTGTGTATGTTTTTGGTTTTGAGCCCCGAGGGCTCGCGTGAGTTCCGGGTAGCTAACGGGGTGTAAAAAGATAGGAAAATCTGGTGTTTTTATTCAGAGTCTGGTGTCTGGTAATTTGGTCTGTGCGATCGCATGGGAGGGGTTGCGATCGCATAGGGTAAGTGAGGGTCCTGGGGAAGGGGTCAAAATTAAGCAGTGCGATCGCACCATATAGGTCGCGATCGCAGAGTATTGGGTAAGTCCTCCTGTGCGAACGCACCACGGGGGTCGCGAACGCACAGGGTTAGGCGTGTCAGGGGGCAGGGGGTAGTAACTCAGTGCGAACGCGGTTGGTTCTCCGCGATCGCGGGGTGTATTTTCGGCAACCTTGTGCGAACGCAGTGCATGTGCTGCAAACGCACAGGGTAATTTTCGC
>ML255121.1:6200-37615 GCA_005239495.1 Nicotiana undulata
GGGGCATTTGAGGTCGAATTTTGATAAATTTGGTATGGGTAGACTCGTGAGTGAGCGGGCTTTCGGGTTTTGTGATTTTCGTCGAGTTTCGAGACATGGGTCTGAGGGGGAGGGGGTTTGATCCGGTTTTGGATTTTTGGTGTAAATTTAGAGTGGGTCGTGATGGCGCCTAGGTTAGATTCGGGGACGTTTGGAGATCAAATTGAGAGGCAAAGGCATTGCGGAGTAGATATTTGCTCAGTTCGAGGTAAGTAACGCTTTCAAACTTGGTCCTGAGGGTTCAAAGCCCAAATTTATTGTAATGTGATTGGTACTGAGGTGACACACATGCCAAATGACGGGCGTGCAGGCGTGCACCGTAAGAATTGTGACCCGGTTGGTTCCATGGCACCGTATAGTGACTCTATCTTGTTGATGATCATGTTTTCACTATGTGATAAAGCAGTTGAGATTTCGATCATGTTAGAAATCATGTTTAGGCTTATTTCCCGTATTGTGGAGACCCAAGTGGTCGTTTTCTTGCTGTCACTTCACTGTTTTTACTGATATTTTGCACTTAGTCATGTACATGCATTTTATGTCATATACCAGTCTTAGTTACTATCGATTGCATCATCATATTACTGTTTCGGGCTAGTTTCATGATATTCTGAGCCCATGAGTAAGACTGGAGAGGTTGATGACTGAGTGAGGCCGAGAGCCGATTGTGAGTGATATATATGGGATCGGGCTGCACGCCGCAGTGGATATCTTCAGTCCCAAGCTTGGATTTGTTACTTACTAAGTTGGTGTACTCACGTTACCCCCTGCATCTTGTGTGCAGATTCAGGCATTTTGGGACCCGGCGGCGGCGGCTAATTTAGACATCCGAGTTCCGGACTATCGAGGTAGTTGCATGGCGTTCGTGGACCTTGATTTCCCTTCCTTAGTTTATCTGTATTTTCAGTTTACTACTCTAGATATTGTTGTGGATTATGTTTCGGTTATTGGACGCTCATGTACTCACCGACGCCCCGATGTTTGGGACGGTTGTATCGTGTTTCGGAAAATTCTGTTTCTTTTCAAAAAGGCTTTTCTTTAAATGTTAAATCTTTCCGCTGTTATTTCAAATTTTATTATATTGGAAAAATGTTGAATTTAGACTTGCCTAGTTTTACGATAAGCGCCATCACGATGGTCGTTTTCGGGTCATGACAACAAACCTAGGTTTTGATGAAAATTGGATCTAACTACAAAAATGAATATGGAATTGGGTGAAAATTATATATTTGAGTTCCTGAGGTTATGGGTAACAATTATCTTCGAAGGTTTTTGGAATCTGGGCACGTGGGCCCGGAGGTAAATTTTAGGAATCTTCCAATTCGGGTTGGGTAATTACTCTAATAGTCATATTATGAACTTTTAACATGAATTGACTAATTTATATAACATTTGACTAGTTTCGGGTTGTTTGGCATCGAGTTGAGAATTTAAAGCATAATTGTGGATTGGAAGTGAGCTTGAGAACGAGGTAAGTCTCTTGCCTAACCTTGTAAGAGGGAACTTATCCCCTTAGGTGTATTCCTTGTTGTGAATTACTTGTGTGGGGAGCTACGTATGCACTAGATGACGAGAGTTTGTACGTCGCTATATTCTATAAAATGTCCGTGTAGTCTTAGATTTACACCATGCCTTGATTGTACTGTCATGTTTATTATGCATATTAAATGTCTTAATTAAAGCTGAGATTTGAGATTTTGAGGTTGAAACTCTCCAATTTAGATTTCATATTTTTGGGAAGAATATATAAAAATTCTGAGAAATCCATGTCCACTCGTGTCGCTAGTATTCCGCGAGCGAGTTAAACTTATCTACTCTCATGGGAGCGGGCCACTCGCCTAGGAAAGGTAATAGTCTCATATATGGTTCGTGTCGTTCGACCCTCGACAGTGCGCAATATATTTTTGGATCGGGCCGTACGACCTCGACATAAATTCGTAATAATACTCGGAACTTAATTATATTTGATTCTTAGTGGGTTGTTTGCTACACATGTTATCTCCTTCTACGTCATGTTGTTGTCGTCGCCATATTCCATATGTCACTTAGACATCTCTGCCTCACCATTGTTTTATGGCTTGAGAGGTTGTAATTACTTAATGACGGAAATTGACTTGGGATCTACTATTAGTGAAAGAATTATTTATTCACTACTTGTTATTAAGTTTCATTATTATTCATATAACCCATGCTTATTTAGAATTTTGGCATTTTATTATTAGCCCATAGTAAGTGTCGAATTCGACCCCTCGTCACTACTTCTTCGAGGTTAGACTAGATACTTACTGGGTACATGTTGTTTATGTACTCACGTTACACTTTTGCACTAATTGTACATGATGTGAGGCAGGTGCATCTGGCAGTCATACCAGCGTACAACCCTGTTACCCTGAGATCTAGTGGTGAGCTGCTTCTTGAGCCGTTCTGCAGCACCTGGAGTCTCTCTTTTTTATTTATTTTCTATCTACTTTATTTCAGGCAGTAGTTAGAGTTCTGTATATTCTACTAGTTGATCATACACTTATGACACCAAGTCTTGACACATATACTAGTAGACTTTATGGTTTTGGAGTATTTATATCACTATAATTGCCCACTCAGTTGACTTGTTTTATTTTATTAAATTTTCTACTCCTTACTTTCTTAATAAATGGAATTTAATTACTTGGAAACTCACTAAAAAGAGCAATCACCCTATCAGTTCACCGTGGACTTACTTAACAGCGATGTTAGGTATCTTCACGGCCTATAGGAGAAATTGAGTCATGACACTTGTGATCAATTGTTGATTAGAGTCAAAACCCACGGTGTTGTGTAATAAATACTAAACCATAACTAAGAATTATATAAACTTTACTATTAATTAAATAGGTTTACTTAGACTAACAGATTTGGTTAGGCGTCCATGATTCAAAGTTGAGGACACCTAGTCGTCTTTCTCTCTCTCTCTCTCTCTCTCTCTCTCTCTCTCTCTCTCTCTCTCTATATATATATATATATATATATATATATATATATATATATTCAAATCGAAAGGGCGAACAAACTAAGCCTACCACAGTACAAAGAAGTGAAGATTCTGAAGGACAAAATTCTAATTACATGAAAGGTTGAGAAGATTAATTGTAAATAGAGTGATATATGTTTTGACAAGATTCGAGTCGTTCGGAGTTGGAAAATTGAGGAAAGGGCCTTCTAGTGGATTGATTTAGCGTGATTTGAGTAGTGGCTTGCCTGTGGGGGGGGGGGGGGGGGGGGGGGGGGGGAGAGATTTCTCCTTAGGATTGGTGTTGCTTGTGATAATTGTGATGTGTAAGAGCCGTATACGCAAGGTGACGAGTGTGTACACGTGCTAAATGTGGAAATTGTAGGTTTTTAGCTATGTAGATTCCTTTCATGCTTTAATTGAGTTACCTTAACGTATTATAGACATCGAATTTAGTCTAATTTTTCATGTCTACTGTTAGATTCTTACTTGAAATTGCTATTTCATGAAATATCTTGTTGTTGAACTTGCTATTAGGTTACAAAGGCCGTGATTCCTATTGAGGCAAAGTGTTAAATTGCGAAATATCATTCTATTTAGTTATTCTTCCGGTTATTATTGTTGAGACTATGTGTACATTGTGGTTGATCTGTGGGCTCCATATTGTGAAATTCTGTCATTGTTTGGTTTCTCTAGAAAATTATGATATTGGGCACTTGAGGTGCGATTTGTGATACGTTTTGATATTGATACGCATGCGGTGGTATAAGCTCTGGGTGTTGAAACGCATGTTGTGAGATAAGCTAGGCTTGATACGCGTGGCTAGTAGGGGAACTATAAGAAGTCATGCGGTGTGATAAGGTGGACTAAAACACGGGGTGCTATTTCGGGAAAAATATTTTCAAAACTAAATGTAAAGGCTCCCGCGGTGATCTAAGGAAAGATTGTGATTTATTTTGTGATTTGAGATTATGAGGCGGTACCTCAGTAGTGACTCGTGTTGACATTTCCCTATTCTTTTGTACTTGTCTTTGATCGTTGTTTGCTTAGCATACTATTAAATGTCTTTCTCTGTGTTGCACTATTTTCTTAGTTCTGTGTAGCTAATCTTGTTATACTATTCGTTGTTTCAACTTCATTACTATCTTTATTACACTACCTAAATTTGTTGAGCCTTTTATTATTTCCAGTAGGGCTTTGACATGACCTCGTCACTACTCTACCGAGGTTATGCTTGGCACTTACTGGGTACCGTTGTGGTGTACTCATGCTACTATTATGCACATCTTTTGTGCAGATCAAGGCACTTCTTACCCGCCCAGGCATTAGTTAGGATTCTATTGCGGAGACTTCAAGGTATACCTGCCGTCGTCCGTAGGCCTCGGAGTCCCCCTCTCTCTAGATCTCTTGTTTCATTATCCTTTATATATATGGACATGGTGTATATGATTATCCATTATTCATACTTATAGCTTGTGACTTGTATTTCGTCGGGTCTCGGGATTTGTATACACTGAGTTGTAATGTTGTTTTTATATAGTTGTTGAGTTTGAGACTTATATCTGTTGTTGATTAAAATGTTCCACATGTTGTTAGGCTTACCTAGTCTTTGAGACTAGGTGATGTCACAACGTCTTATGGAGAGAAATTGGGGTCCTGACATAAGGGGCAGCCTGCTAAGGCATGGCTTGGAAGTTTTTGCCTTTATAATCTGGAAAATATAAGTCTGAAGAAAAATATGAAGATTTGAAGATGGTATGAAGGTCTAGGATGAAGGTTCAAAGAAGAAGTATGAAGATGAAGATATGAAGGCTCAATGAACAATGTATGAAGACCTGGTGAAGTTAAAAGTCGGTAGAATAATTGAAGGTGAAGTCTAGAATCGGGAAGTGGAAGAAGTGGAAGAAGTGAAGAGAGTTGAAGCTTTTATAGGGGAAAGGGAAATCAATACGCGACCTTTCACTTTCGAAGACAGCTAGCGATGACTGACACGTGTCCGAAGTCAGAACGATGTGACTGATGGGACGTTTCGATTTACCCATCGTCTTAGTTATAGCGTACGAAGGAAGAAACTGGGATTCATCTATTGTTTCCCATCGTTTTGGAAAACTTACTCTCCAGAAAACGAGGGGACTATCTGTATACGAGTAAAATCAGGGATAGAACATACCCCAATTTTTCGGTGAAGAAAAAGAAAGAAGGGCACGGACACACGAGACTGAAATTGAGACCGAGAACCTTTCATATCGAGACCCATGAAAGAAGAGCGATGTGTTCATCACCGGGCATGATAAAGCAATGCTCCCCAGACCAAGAACGAATTCTAAAACCTCGGGAAACACAGTAAACGGTTACACACAATGGATAAATGGCCGTGATATTCTCACCTGGCCGAATATCACGGCAAGGATCTCGCTCGATGTTGTTATGGATCAGTAATTGATGAGAAAGGAAGATTTTTACCTTTTTTAGATTTGTACTAGGGATGAAACTCTCCTATTATATAAAATGGAGGTTTTTTCTTTTGATGGGCACATTATAACATCCAAATCAAGGCAATACAAATTCATTTTCTTATTTCGAGCTATTGCAAAGTTCTGACTTAACTGTTTTGTTCTTCGTTCGCAATTGGGTTCTAGCCAAGGGTCCGATCGAGGGCAAAACTACTGTTCAACCTAAGTCCGGGTTAGGCCGTAACATTACAAGTGGCTTGGTCATTCATTTTGTCTTTGACTCGTTTATCTAATATTCTTAATTATTTGTGTTGAATCAATCCATATATCCTTAAAATCGCGTATAAAATTAATTGTTATTCATTTCAAGGGTAAACAATATATAAGACAGAAGACAAGGTAATTTGTAGTGCCTGTGATTTTTGTATGTGGGCGCATTAATTTAATAAACATATTAATAATGTAATATAGAAAGAATTTCTGCCATATTGAATGGAGAGCAAAGTATATGAACGTTAACATCAGCAAAAAACGATACAATAAATACAGTATCGATGGTCTCATTCAATAATGTCTTTTACGTATTTATGTTGTGACTGGTATGTTGTGAGACTTTTTGTCTTTGCTTGAATGCATGCCCACATAGTTTAGGATACTTCATTTTCAAATCTCCAACAAAATTGTTGGCTTTTTGTTTCTCTTAGATAAGGTCTTTCACAGGCGCCCCATAGCTTTGTGTTTTCCTATAGTTTCCCACCTCCTTTGAGTTGTTGGTCTATAGCCACAACTTTTTGAACCTCCAAACTCATTATTTTTTTAACTACATGACAAACCACAAAAATCATGTCAAAAAGCATATATAAGAAGAATTAAGGTAAATAGACGTCAACCCAACTGCTTGTTAAAAGTAATTAACGGAGGTATAATATATAATTCATGTATTATATATATATATATATATATATCGGTATATCGGTGAATAATCTATGTATATTGATATATCGGCTAGGAAATGGCGATCCCTATATACTGCATAAGCTTCAAAGACCGCAGTAGGTAAATTCCTATGTACTTTTTGTTTTCTGTTATACCGTGTGGCTCGGTTTGGCAACTTACGAAGTTGGATTAGATGTCGATCAGCATGAAAGTACAAGAGGGGATGAATTGCAGCCTTTTTAAATTTTTAATCGACTACTCTTCAGACCTAGTCGACTTATGCGGAGACAGTCTGCACAGAACTGTTAGTCCTTTCGATTTAAACAAGTGTTAATCACAATAAATACTAAAGGAACAGAATATAATATGAGAGCGATAAAGTAAATGACATCAGGAATTTTTATACTGGTTCGGAACCAATGTGGTATCCTAATCCAGTCCTCTTGGGTTGCAAGAGTGTTATCTTTTAGAGCTCTTTGTAAATTGAATTGAGTACAACCTTTGTGGTTTTCCGCAATCACCACCAACGTTGACAAGGTTGGTTTTCACTCGCTCACGACCAATGAACAAGAGTTCGTTTCACTCGCTCACCAACAATGACCCTTTGGTTTTCACTCACTCACCAAAGAAACGAACAATGACACAACCTCTCGGACACACTGCCTCTCCAATATTTTTCTGTCTCTCTTCTCCCTTTTGTGTACATAGTAAATCTAAAAGTGAATTACAATATTTGTTAAGAGTTTAATAAAAAACTTGTAGTTGGGTAGACAATTGTATAGAAGGTTGCGTACGTTTGCTGTTGCAGGTGCTTTCTCTTTTATACTTGGTCGTTGAATGTTCTAGCCGTTGTAGTGATATTCTAATTTTGGAAAGAGATCTCCTTTGTTGTTGCTCCAACTTTCTTTTACTGCTTCTTGCTCTTTTGAATATGATCTCAATCCTTGTCTTGCTTAAGTCTGATGTTGAAAGAGTAACTACTCTTTCCTTTGAGCAAAAATGAATATCCATTAAAGAGATCTTTACATACTTCAAGCTATTTTGTACAGATTTGATCTCACACAGATTTGAGATCTTTTCCTTTACAATTCCAAAAATCACGGCCATATTATTTAATGCCTTTTGTATAAAAGATTCTTTCCATGTAAGCCATCAAGTATTCATACGAACTTGAACGTTTCCATGTGTACTGGAGATTGTCCATTTGACTTAGCTTTTTCAAATCTTCCTTCTTTGTAGGATCATTATTATTTGAAGGTTCCTTATTTGTTTTAAAATAGTAAAATCCTTGATTCTTGAATATTAAGTACCATGCAGATCTTCTTTCCTTTGGAAGTGCATTTTGAGATTATTTTTCTTTGCTTCTTTGTACTTCTTTCCTTTTCTGATAGATCTCAATATATCTTTGACTCTTTTCTTGATCTTGAAAAATAATCTCTTTCCATAATATAGATTATATTGTACTCATAATGTATTTTCTTTCCATAAAAATAATAATTCTTCCTTGGCCTTGTAGTATCTCTTTCAGATAGTATCTTCCTTCCACAAAATAATAGATCTTCTCCACGATTTTAGCAACTATCCTTTCAAGGTGTTGAAAAACTTTCTATCTATAATTTTCGTAGATTATTCTTCTAATATTGTAGTAAGCCATTCAATATTTGAAATTTCACTTTTAAATATTATTCCTTCTATGACGCTTGGAGATTAAATCTCTTAAAATAATCTTCCTTGATAATTCTTCACATGATATTTTTTTTCCCATATTATTTTGGATCTATACCAGCATCTTCTTTTGCATATTCTCTTTCCCAAACCTCACTCAAATATTATCAAAGAATTGCAAACTTACTGCTACAAAAGGATACAAGATGACATCATTACCATACCAGCTTCTTTTGTAAATGTGAGGAAATATCTACAAGATGATGGTCAATGTCATCCAGACAGGTTTTCAAAATATTTTCTGTCACAAGCAATCTAATGACATCTGTTATGCCTTGTGCTCTAGTTTTGTCTTTTTCATGATATAAGAATTTTTAATAACAATAAAACTAAACTCCATCCCAATTTTTTATTTCAGTCCATTTTGTTATCTGCAAGGTTTGCATCTGAAAATATCCTACTAGATCAAAGTAATTAGTTCTTACATATAATAATCCATAATTTAGAATGTCAACCAAAAAAAAAATTGTGGCACTATAAAGAGATATTATGGGATCAGGTATACCAAAATATTTATCATAAAAATAGAGAGTCGGTCATACCTTGGTACTTTATTCAATCGTTGGACTTATCATCGCATTATTTGGAATGTGAAGGTTAATTCTCCATCATACTCATTCTCAAATCGATCATCTTCTAGAGGCTTAAAAAATGCGTTTGGTTAGTATTACCAAAAAATATGCTCTAGTAAATGCATCTTTGAAAAGAATAATTGTTAGATGATAAACATGAATTTGTTTCAAATGATAACTAGTCTTGGTCATAAGAATGTGATTCAAAAAACCTTCAATTCCAAAGAGAGGTTAGAGAATAATGTTATGCAATTTTCAAACCATTTAAAAAAATATTTCAACATCCATACAGAAATAGTTTACAAACTTTGTAATATGCACATGAAAATGTTGTTCTAACAAAACTCTCTAGGAAGAAACAAACCTTCTTGTTGTGAAACCTTGTGCTTCAAGTTTACACATAATTTTTACAACATTACCAATCTTATCAGGCTTTAGATATCCATGATTGTAGCTCTTTTGCTTGGTACTGGATTTTCATACTTTTGATTCTTTCAGCTTCGCTCAACAAATTTTGCATTGCTAGAATCCAACATTCATCGTTTAATGCTTCTTCATGACTGTCTAGTTCAACTAGTGATGTGTTATTAGCAGATTATTGTAACTTATCCACTGCAAGTCCTCCATCCTTATTCACAATTTGCTCAGAAAAATATTAGCATAAAGAAAAATGCGCATGTTGAGATTTCTCTTACAACTAATATTCTGAATTTCATAAAATCGTAATTAGTAATGAATAAGGAATATGTCAAGAGTCTTACCAAGACAGTTGCAACCAAAGGAAATAAGATAACCAAAAATTGATTTTTCTTCATTTCCATAGCTCAGACATAATTTCATTCAAGATAAGATCCAATGAAAAATAATTAAAGCACATACAAGCCAATGATGACAATTTACGCAAAAATGATGCTTTCTTTTCAAGTCTGCTTTCAACTGAGGCGCAAAACTAAAAATGTGAAAGATCATGCTTGTTTCAAGAAAATGTCAAACAAATACTATTAACTCACATCAATGATCACTGCAAATGCATCATTTACTTGTTAAAAATATAACTTATGCTAAAGTAAGGATAATCATCAATAGAGACATATATAAGTACCTTCCAAGCTTTTGAGTCTTAGGAATAGTCGAGTATCTCCACATGCACAAGTTACCGAGGCATCAAGGTTAAGCAACCTTCTCAGATTTGAATGAAATATAGAAACTTTCATCAAGAGAAAGGATATAATAAGGAATTCTCTTCACAAAGCTCACAACTACATGAAAGGAATGCATGAATGCTTGCTTATCCTAATGCTTATACAAATGACATGGTTCATGCAAGATATAAATTCGTTCTATTCAAAATCTTTAAGTCAAGGATAGGATTAACACCAAACATAATAGTAGTATGTTGCATCTAGTTGACTCAAGCAATATGTAGTTGTACATATCATATTATACTTAATAACAAAAATGTTACTAGATATATATCACCTTATCAAGCATCCGAAGGAACTTGAATAACTTTTAGCGGTACCAATCATTTCAGCTTTACCATCACGTGTAATAGTTACTTCATCATTTATAGAGTTTGTATGAACTTTGAAGCATCTTTAAGCTTGTGCCTTGACCAGCCATTATGCAAATGTCATTTATCCCTTTTTATGGTTGGACTCAGAATTCCTACAAAATAAATTAATTTATTTTTGGGTCCTTCATGGTTAGTAGATTGTGTAATTCGAGATGCATGTAACTGCTTAGGTCTCCAAACATATTTTGATCTAACATAACTTTTGGCATAATTACATGCAAATACTTTATGTTCAGAATTTTCACAATAGTGGCATGTAATATGAGGAGAAGAGTGTTTACCTGCAGCTACCTTATTAGTTGACTAGAACTTTCCTCAGTCAACATGTCCAAAGTAGGACGTTTACTAGTAGATCCTTTTTCAGTCGACTTATAGCTGTTAAGCCAAGGAGGCGACTTTGATCGATCAAAGTAGTGGCTAGGGGATTTGTGCAAGCTATTTATTTGTTTGCGAAGCTCAAAATTTTCTTCTTGAAGTAAGTTGTTCACCACCAGATATTCTTTAAGATGAATATCCCAGTCTTTCTTTTCATTTATCAACTTGTTATATTCTTCAAGTTTGATCTCCCAATCTTTCTTCTCATGTGTCAACTTGTTATATTCTTAAAGTTGGATCTCCCAATTCTTCTTCTCCTTCCTCAACTTATTATATCCATTTAGAACTTTCTTAAGGTCATTGAGAACCAATTCAATATTATCATGCAATTCATCACATTTATCGCAATACGTAATAGGAGTGGGACATACCTTGTTAATTTCTCCCATTGCCATGAAACATTGATTATCCATTCTTTCGTGATTGTTTTCTTCTTCAGATTCATCCTCGTCGCTCCAAGATTTGTGATTCTCTTTCTTGAGATCACAATCCAGAATAGCATTAAAGCGCACCTCGTCAGTTTCTCCTCTTTTCTTAAGACATATGTTTATCATTTATTCTTGATCATCCTCGTCGCTCCAAGTTGAGATTCTATGATGTTTCTTCTTTAAGCTGGGACATTTTAACTTTATATGTCCAGGTTTACCACATTTGTAGCAGCATATGTTCTCTTGTTGTTGAACCTCATTCTTCCGATGATTCAGGATGGATTGGGATTTTCTATTCTGCTTCTTTCTACTGTTCCTTTTTCTCGTCCTGGGTATCACAACCAAGTCTTCTCGATCTTCACTATTTTCGGATTCTTCAAGAGTTGATGTGGATTCAATTTCCTTAACTTTGTTGGCGTCCCCGTGGATATTTTTCAATCTGTCCCATATATCTTTAGCAGCCTCACAGGTGGATATTTTCTTATATTCTTGTCACAACCCCAAAAATACCTGGCCGTGATGGCGCCTATCACAATACTAAGCCAGCCACTATTTATACTTAAAACATGAAAATAATCTTTTGTTCGATTCATCACTAATAAGATATCTCATAACATGTCGTTTAAGCATTTTTAAAACAGAAGATGATAAGAAATTACCTAAACACAACCCAAAAATCCCGGAGTCACTGGGTCATGAACATCTAAAGAAAACGTACAAGTCTAACACAGTATTTCTAATACAAGGTAAGTCTAGGAGATGCAAATTCTACAGAAGTAAGAAGGAGATAGCAGGGTTGCGGACGCGTGCAGCTACCTCGCAAAATCTCTGAGAGTCCCTGGACAAATAAACAGCTCACTCCGCCCTAGAACCTAGATCTGCACACAAGGTGCATGGAGTAATGTGAGTACGCCAACTCAGTAGTAATGAAGGTAAATAAAGTCTGAGAAATACGAAACACATAAAACAAGTCATCAATCCACAGCAAATACAGTTCTTCTTTCAAAATCGTAGATTCGACAATTTACAACGCTTAAAAGCCGATTTCAGTAAAAATCCTTTGAAATTGTACCTTTCAACAGTTTCCATAGAAATTCAAGAAAATTTTGTTGTTAAAAATGATAGAAATCATAAATAGCCTCTCGGGCAAAACATATTTCATACACCGCCCCCCGGGCATAACATCACTCAGAATCAATCACTCAGCATACCTCACAATCACTCGGAACCAGCCCCTCGGGAAATCCTCATAGTCACTCATGCCTCCCAATCACTCGGTACTCGGCACTCGCACTCGCACTCAGTAGGTACCTACGCTCATTGGGGTGTACAGACTCTGAAGGGGCTCCTACAGCCAGAGCGCTATAACAAGCCATCTCGTAGCATAATCACTCAGGCTCTCGACCTCTCTATATCATGAAATAGTGTAACATGTTGCGCCGCACAACCCGATCACATAATATCCTCACAACATAGGCCATCAGCCTCATTCAGTCAAAAACCTCTCAAGCCACTCGGGCTATCAATAAAATGGGGTACTCGACCCAAAATATCATTTTATGCATCAATTAGTATAAATGAAATTGAGTTTTGAAATCAGTTAAATATAGCATGACTAAGTGTAAATCTTAAATCAACACAGTGAGGAAATATTAGTAAAAAGCCCCCAAGGAGTCCAAACACTTGACACGAGTCCCAAATAACACATTTAGCCAAAGTATAGTCATAATGTTTAAAACATGAAACATCATATGATTTATAGTCCAATCCGCAACTTAATAGTTGCTACGGGACAGAACAAGTCATAATCCCCCAATAGTGTACGCCACACACTCGTCATCTAGCATGTGTGTCACCCCAAAATAGTGATACAATGCGAAGTCCGGGATTTCATACCTTCAGGACAAGATTTACAATCATTACTTCCCTCAAGCCGGATGAAAAACTACAGCGCAATGCCTTTCCCCCAAGACTCGACCTCAACACGCCCTAAATCTGTTCAAAAACAGATTCAAATCATCAAAATACTCTAAAGGGACACAGCCCACTCGAAAATAGTCAAATTATATCAAAAATCCTGAAATTGGCCAAACCCGACCCCCAAGCGTCTTAGATACCGATAAAAATCGCAAAACTAGAATCCTTACACTCTCACCAGTCCATACATACCAACATCAAAATCCGACAACAAACGGTCCCTTAAATCCTCAAATCAAAGTCTCCAAATTTCAAGCTCTAATCCCCCAATTTTAACCCTCAATTCCCATGAATTTCTAGTCTAATCAGTCAAATATCGCCATAGAAATGAGTTTTAGGTCCAAGAAACTTACCTCCACAAAATTCCCTTAAAATCCCTCTTCAAATCGCCCCCACAAGCTCCAACTCGTATGAAAAAATGATTAACAAAGCCTAAAATTCGCAAAGGCAACTATTTATACTTTCTGACCAGTGAGGCCGCACCTGCGGTCCCAGGTGAGCAACTGCGGTCCTCACTTAAAAGTCCAATTTTCGCATTTGCGTTCAAACCACCACACCTGCGGGCTCGCAGGTGCGGTCCAACTACCGCATCTGCAACGCATCCCCGGCTGACCCATTTCCGCATCTGCGATGGCCAAAATGCACTTGCGGTCACCCTTCCGCATCTGCGATGGCCAAAATGCACTTGCGGTCACCCTTCCGCATCTGCGGAACACTAGAACAAAATACACCAACAGTCCTTAAATGCCAAAAACCAATCCGTCAACCATCCGGACTCATGCCGAAGCCCTCGAAACCTCAACCAATAGTACCAACAAGTCATATATCATCACCCTAACTTAGTCGAACACTTAGAAGACTCAAAATAACATCAAAACACCAAATTAATCCATAATTCAAGCCTAAAGATTTCTAAACTTCTGGATTTCGCCAACAATGCCGAAATCACCCAAACTACATCTGAATGAACCTGAAATTTTGCACACACATTCAAAACGACACTACAAACCTGCTCCAACTTCCGGAATTCCATTTTGACCCCAATAGTTAATTTTCCACTACCGACCAAAAATCGCCAAAAATCCTATTTCGCTAATTCAAGCCTAATTCTACTCCGGGTCTCCGAACACACTCCTAAGTCCCAAATCACCTAACGAAGCTATCCGAGCCATAAAAACCACATTACGAGGTCATTTACCTATAAGTCAACTTATGGTTGACTTTTTCAACTATTAAACCAACTTAAGAGACTAAGTGTCTCATTCCTCTCCACAACCATTCCGAACCCGAACCAACTGACCCTACACAACATAAATGAGCCAAACAACATAAAATGAAGCTAAAATGGGGAAAACATGGCTAATCTCATGAAACGACCGGCCGGGTCGTTACATTCTCCCCCTCTTAAACAAACGTTCGTCCTCGAACGAGTCTAGAAACATACCTGGAGTCTCAAATAAGTGAGGATATCTGCTCCGCATCTCCCGCCCGGTCTCCTAGGTAGCCTCCTCCACTGACTTCCCTCTCCGCTGCACCTTCACTGAAGCTATATCCTTAGACCTCAACCATCTGACCTGACAATCCAAGATAGCTACTAGTTCTACCTCATAAGACATATCACCCTCTAGTTGAATCGTGCTGAAGTTTAAAACATGAGACGGGTCACCAACATACTTCCGAAGCATGGACACATGAAATACCATATGCACACTTGACAGGTTAGGTGGAAAAGCAAGTCTATAAGCCACCTCTCCAACCTTCTGAAACACCTCAAAAGGCCCAATGAACCGGGGACTCAACTTGCCCCTCTTCCCGAATCGCATAACACCCTTCATGGGTGACACCTTCAGCAAAACCTTCTCCCTAACCATGAAAGATACATCCCGGACCTTACGGTCTGCATAGTTTTTCTACATGGACTGCACCGTGTGAAGCCTCTCCTGAAACAACTTCACCTTATCTAACGCATTCTGTACCAAATCAGTACCCAAGAGTCTAGCCTCACCCGGCTCAAACCAACCAACCGGAGATCTACACCTCCTCCTATATAAAGCCTCGTACGGAGCCATCTGAATGCTCGTCTGATAACTATTATTATATGCAAACTCTGCGAGTGGCAAAAACTGGTCCCATGAACCCCCAAAATCAATGACACAAGCACACAACATGTCCTCCAACATCTGAATAGTGCGCTCGGATTGCCCGTCCATCTGAGGGTGAAAAGTTGTGCTCAACTCAACCTGAGTACCCAACTCTCTCTACACGGTCCTCCAAACTTGCGATGTAAACTGAGTACCTCTATTAGAAATGATGGAAAATGGAACACCATACAACCAAACGATCTCCTGGATATAAATCTCCGCTAACCGCTCTGAAGAATAAATAGTACCAACAGGAATGAAGTGTGCGTACTTGGTTAGCCGATCCACAATAACCCATATAGCATCGAACTTCCTCGAAGTCCATGTAAGCCCAACTACAAAGTCTATGGTGATCTGCTACCACTTCCACTCCGGAATATCCAACCTATGATGCGATCCATCTGGTCTCTTGTGCTCATACTTGACCTGCTGACAGTTAAGACATCGAACTATAAATCCAACAATATCCTTCTTCATTCGCCTCCACCAATAGTGTTGTATCAAATCCTGATACATCTTCGCGGCACCCGGATAGATGGAATTTCACGAGCTGTGGGCCTCCTCAAGAATCAACTCCCGAAGCCCATCTACATTAGGCACACATATCCGACCTTGCATCCTCATAACACCATCATCACCAATAACTATATCCCTGGCATCACCTCGCCAGACCTTATCATGAAGAACGAGAAAGTGTGGGTCATCATACTGGCGCTCCCTGATACGGTCATAAAGAGAAGACCTGGAGGCTACACAAGCCAATATCCGACGGGGCTCCGATAAAT
This sequence comes from Nicotiana undulata, assembly GCA_005239495.1. Taxonomy (NCBI): domain Eukaryota; kingdom Viridiplantae; phylum Streptophyta; class Magnoliopsida; order Solanales; family Solanaceae; genus Nicotiana; species Nicotiana undulata. Next base: position 22,194 of record ML255121.1, read on the forward strand.
CCAACCTCACAAACTGGCCCGCTAAGGCCTGAACATCAAGTGATAATGGTCTCTCTACTGCTGGAAGATATGCTAGACTCCCCAAACTCTCTGCTTTGTGAGTCAAGTCATCGGCCACTACATTGGCCTTCCCCGGATGGTATAAAATAGTGATATCATAGTCCTTGAGAAGCTCCAACCATCTCCACTGGCACAAATTCAGATCTTTCTGCTTAAAAAAATGTTGCAGACTACGATAATCAGTAAAAACCTCACAATGCACCCCATATAAATAATGACGCCAAATCTTCAAGGCATGAACAATGGTTGCTAACTCGAGATCATGAACCGAATAATTCTTCTCATGAGTATTCAACTGGTACGAGTGTAGGAAATCACCCTACCCTCATGCGTCAATACACAATCAATGCCTATCCTCGAGGCATGACAATACATGGTATAAGAACCTGAAGCTGATGGAAATACTAACACTGTAGTTGTGGTCAAATCAGCCTTGAGCTTCTGAAATCTCTCATCACACTCGTCTGACCACCTAAATGGAGCACCCTTCTGGGTCAATTTGGTCAAGGGAGATGCAATAGAAGAAAATCCCTCCACAAATCGACGGTAATAGCCCGCCAAACCAAGAAAGCTCCTAATCTCTAAAGCTGAGGACGGCTTACGCCAACTCTACACTGCCTCTATCTTCTTCGAATCAACTTGAATACCCTTAATGGACACCACGTGCCCCAAGAAAGATACTGAGCCAAGCCAAAACTCACACTTGGAGAATTTCGCATAAAGCTTCTCCTCCCTCAATCTCTGCAATTGTAACGACCCGGCCAGTCGTTACATAGAACTTGCATTATAATTACTGTTATTGCCTTGTCATAGGTTGGTTATACTTTTTATGATGTGTTAGAGTTGGTAGGCTCGGAATCAGAATGGTTGTAGTGAGAATTAGCCACTTAGTCTTTTAAAATAGCCTTATAGTTGGAAAAGTCAACTGAGAGTTGACTTATTAGTAAACAACCTCATAATGCGGATTTTATGGCTCAGATAACTTCGTTAGGTGATTTGGGACTTAGGAGTAGGTTCGGAATATTTTTGTGATGTCCGGTGTAGAATTAGGCTTGAATTGGCGAAAGTTAGTTTTTGGTGATTTACGGTCGGCAGTGAAAAATAAGCTATCGAGGTCGGAATGGAATTCCGACAGTTGAAACAGGTTTTTAATGTCATTTTGGATATGTGTGCAAAATTTCAAGTCAATCGGATGTGTTTTGGATAGTTTCGGCATCGTTGGTGGAATCTAGAAATTTCAAAGTTCTCATGCTTGAATTCGATGTGATTTTGGTGTTTTGATGTTATTTTTAGTGTTTTGGGAGTGCAACTAAGTTTGAATGATCATTTATGATGTGTTGGTATAGCTAGTTGGGGTCTCGAGGGGCTCGGGATTTATTTCGGATGGTATTCAGGCAATTTCTGGCCTTAGGGAGTTCTTGTTTTCTGGTTTTTGGTGCAGCAGAAAAACCTTCTCTCGATCGCGTAGGAAGAATCGCAATCGCGTATTGCAAGTGAGGGGAGAAGGAATTTACTCTCTACGATCCCATAAAGGTGTCCGCGATCGCAGAGGTTGGACAACTTAAGCAGTGCGGTCGCGTAGAACTTCTTGCAATCGCGTAGTGTAAATGAGGGGGGCGCGTGAGGAAGAGCGATTGTTCTTCGCGATCGCGTGATGGGGTACGCGATCACGTAGGTCAAAGAGTATGAGCATCGCGATCCCGTGGCTTATGTTGCGATCGCAGGGAGTAAAGTTGAGGGCCAGTGAATTTTGTTCTTCGCGATCACGTGAATGGTTCCGCGATCGCAGTGAAGTAATACCTGGGCAGTATTTAAATAAACCCTCCACGACCAAAACCCACTTTTCCACCATTTTTGAACGGAAAGAAGCTTTTGAGACGATTTTTAAGAGAGAAAATCATTGTTATTCATTGAGGTAAGGATTTTGGACCCTAGAACTCGATTATATGTGATTAAGGATCAAAATATCAGTGTTTAATTTATGAAAATCAGTAGAAAAAGATGGAATTAGGGCTTGAGAATATGAGACCTTCGCGGGATGATTTGAGAGGTCAAACGAACTCCGATTTTTGAGTTATTTATATGTACGGACTCGTGAGATGATGAAAAATAGTTTGGTATAAAGTTTGTCGAGTTCAGAGATGCGGGGTCGGATTTCGGCTAATTTCGGGTTTTGTGCTAAAATTGATATTTTTCAATTGGAATTTATTCCCTTAGCATAATTTGATGAGAAAAATCTGATCTTTACATATTTGGAGCACTCGAAAGTTGATTCAAGAGGCAAGCGGATTGCAGAGTAGCTTTTCGGGATAGTTTGAGGTAAGTAATGTCTTTAAATCCTGTCCTGAGGGTATGAAACCCCGGACTTTACATCCTTTCACGGATTTGGAGTGACACACACACTGGATGACGAGTGTAGGGCGTGCACGAATTGGAAATTTGGAAAAATGTTCCCTTTTAGGCAACTATTGAGTTGTGAACCTGCTTTTAAAGCATATGAGTTATAATATTACTATGTTTTGATATATTTGGGATGTAAGCCATGTTTGGGGCCTAGTGCCGATCTGTTTTAACCCCTTGGGGGCTATTTTACTGATATTCTCACTACTTAGAAACAATGATTTTACACTCAGTCCTTTTTGTGAAATTTTTGACACTCTTATTTGATAATATTACTATTTCTTGAAATGAAATACTATTTTGGGTAGAGAACCTCGTTTATTCATGGCCCGAGTGGCATGCTGAGAGTGTCTTACTGAGTGAGGCCGAGGGCCAATGTTGTGAGGATGTTATGATATGAGAGAGGCCGAGTGCCTGAGAGTGATTTATGCCATGATGTGGCTTGTTTATAGCGTTTGGGCTGTAAGAGCCCCTACGGAGTCTGTACATATTCCCAGTGAGCGGAGGTACCTACTGAGTGCGAGTGACGAGTGATGAGTGATTGGGAGGCATGAGTGACAGTGAGTTTTCCCGTGGGGCTGATACTGAGTGATGGTGAGGTGCTGAGGAAAATTGCTATGAGTGATGATTATGGCCCGAGGGGCAGTTTTATGATGATATTTTACTGATTTTTTGACTATTATTCACTTCATTTTTCAAACTGATATTAGTGGGAGTTTTACTGGGATATATTGGAAAAAATACTTGTTCAAAGGATTTTCTTGAAATTGGTTTTCGAACTTATGTATATTGTATTAAGACTTGATGTTTTACTGTTTTGTGGATTGGTGTTTTGTGTTGTGTGTTTCATATACTTTAGACTGTGATTTATTTTTATTATTACTTATTTGGCGTACTCATCATTACTCCCTGCACCCCTGTGTGCAGATCTAGGTACTGGTTCGGAGCAGTAGTCGTCCGAGCTAGTTGTCATCAGCGTTTGGGATTTCGAGGTAGTTGTCCAGCATCCGCAGCTTCTCCACTTCCCGTCTTCATATAGTAATTAGTATTTGATTCATAGACATTATTATGAAATTAGCAGAGTTAGTTTATTTCTTAGATGCTCGTGATCGTTTGACTCCAGTCTTGGGGGTTTTGCTTAGAGAGTAGATTATATTATAATTGCTTAAAGACTTAGAGAAAAATGTTAATTGCTTATTTTGCTGATTATTATTGATTTTCGAATTATTATAATAGAACAAATGTGTAAGTAATGTGATGGTTCGCTAGCCTAGTTCCACGATAGGCGCCATCACGACCTGTTAGGATTTGGGGTCGTGACAGCAATACAACTCTCAAATGTGGAGCATGCTCCTCCTGGCTACGAGAATATACCAGGATGTCATCAACGAACACAATAACAAAAGAATCCAAATATGTCTAGAGCACGGTGTTCATCAAATGCATGAATGTTGCTGGGGCATTGGTCAGCCCAAAGGACATCACCAAAAACTCATAGTGACCATAACGAGTCCTGAAAGTCGTCTTGGGAATATCTGAATCCCGAATCTTCAGCTGATGGTACCCAGATCTCAAATCAATCTTAGAGAACACGCTGGCTCCATGAAGCTGGTCAAACAAATCATCAATACGAGGCAAAGGATACTTATTCTTGATTGTAACCTTGTTCAACTTCTTGTTGTCAATACACATTCTCCAGACCATTATGCTCTAAGGTCACGGTCTTAGCGTGAAAATCTAGAACATTATTAAATGGAGATAGCTAATTCATGCCCAATATCACATCAAAGTCAACCATGCTAAGCAATAACAGATTAACTCGGGTCTCCAGACCCCCAATAGATATCACACACGACCGATACACGCGGTCCGCAACAATAGTATCGCCTACCAGAGTCGACACATGAACAGATGTAACTAAGGACTCACGGGGCATATCCAGAAAATGAGGAAAATATGATGAAACATAGGAATACATGGAACCAGGATCAAATATGACCGAAACATCTCGGTGACAAACTGAAACAATTCATGTAATCACTGGATCTAAGTCCATGGAATCTGGTATGGTTGGAAGTGCATAAAAACGGGCATGACCTCCACCTGATCGACCTCCCCCTCTAGGGCGGCCTCTAGCTGCCTGACCCCCACCCCTAGCTGGTTGGGCGGGTGGTGAAGTGACTGGAACTAAAGTCGAGGGTTGACCCTTCTGCTGAGATGTACCACCATGATGACGAGGAAACTGCCTCCATGCATGCCCAAACTCTCCACACTCGAAACAACTCCTCGGAGCTGGAGACGGGGACTGAAAGGAACCCTAAGCATCGGGATAACCACTGGAACAACCAGGCATAGATGAACCCTAAACCGATAGTGTGCGAGATGAAATCTGGGCTAGGAGGTCACTAAATAAAGAGCGTCTCGGATGAGAACTACGGGGACAATGCCTCGATGATGCACCACTATAAGTTGGGCGAACTGGCTGAGCAGGCCTAAATGGGCGGCCTCTACTATGCTGAAACTGACCCCTGGAGGGAACACTACTGAAGCTACCAGATCCCCAAGGCCTTTTGGCCTCCCTCTCATCTCGCTCCTGGCGGCGAACTGACTCAATCTCTCGGGCAATATCCACAACCTGATCAAAAGTAACACATGATACCCTCTCTCTAGTCATCAAAATATGGAGCTGATAAGTGACGCCATCCACGAACCTCCTGATCCTCTCTCTCTCAGTAGGGACCAACTCAGTAGCATGACGGGCTAGCTTTGAAAACCTCATCTCATACTGCATCACAATCAACTCATCTTGACGCAACTACTTAAACTGCCTGCACAGCAACTCTTTGCGGGACTGTGGAACATACTTCTCTAAGAAGAGAGAGGAAAATTGCTTCCAGGTAAGGGGCACTGCACCAACCGGCCTACGCCTCTCATAAGTCTCCCACCAAGTAAATACAGCTCCTGAGAACTGGAAAGTAGTAAACGAGACCCCACTGGTATCCAATATCCCTACAGTACGAAGCATCCTATGACACTTGTCCAGGAAACCTAGGGCCTCCTCTCCCTCAGCACCACTTAATGTCGGAGGCTGAATTCTACCATATCTCTCCCACATGCGCTGCTCGTCGTCGGCCATCACTGGCACCACATAGTCCTGAACAGGTGCAACCGGCTGGGCTGGAGCTACCCCTGGTGTCTGGAGTCCCTAAATAACCTGCTCAGGTGTACGGGCGGCAGGAGTTTGGGTGCCTCCCCTCGCCTGAGAAGTAGCGGTTGTAGTGGAAACAGCGACCGCCTGTGCAGGACTAGTGCACACGGTCAGAATTTGCGCCAAGGTCTCCTGAAGACCCGGAATAACAATAGGCATGGCTGGTGCCTGGGCCAGTCCCGCTGGAACATCTGTAGCTAGGACCTGATCTTTAGCAATATGCGGGTCCATAGGTACTGCCTCGACAGCTGCGCGGGCTGCGCTTCTACCTCTACCACGGCCTCGACCCCTCGTGGGTCCCATTGGTGGCTGGTCGCTCTGTCCGGTAAGCGCGTGTCCTCACCATCTGTGAGAGAGTGAAAAAATAGAAAATTAGTTTCCAGAATCAACATATTGACACGACAGAATTCAAGAATGTGAGATTTTTCCTAAGGGTTTTGCAGCCTCTCGAAGATAAGTACATACGTCTCCGTACCGATCCGCAAGTGTAATGATCTGGTCGGTCGTTACGTAGAATCTGCATTATATTTACTGTTACTGTCTTTTCATAGGTTGGTTATAATGTTTATGATGTGTTAGAGTCGGTTGGCTCGGGTTCAGAATGGTTATAGTGAGAATTGAGTCATTTAGTCTCTAAAAATAGCTTTATAGTTGGAAAAGTCAACTGAGAGTTGACTTATTGGTAAATGACCTCGGAATGTGGACGGATAGCTTCGTTAGGTGATTTGGTACTTAGGAGTGTGTTCGGAATATTTTAGTGATGTCCGGTGTAGAATTAGGCTTGAATTGGCGAAAGTTAGTTTTTGATGATTTTCGGTCGGCAGTGGAAAATAGGCTATCGGGGTCGGAATGGAATTCTGAAAGTTGGAACAAGTTTGTAATGTCATTTTGGATTTGTGTGCAATATTTCAGATCAATCGGATGTGTTTTGGATGGTTTTGGCGTCGTTGGTGGAATTTAGGAATTTCAAAGTTCATAGGCTTGAATTTGATGTGATTTTGGTGGTTTGATGTTATTTTGGGTGTTCCGAGGGTGCAACTAAGTTTGAATGATCATATGTGACATCTTGGTATGTTTGGTTGGGTTCCCGAGGGGCTCGGGATGGTTTTGAGTGGTTATTGGGAAAATTTGGGACTAGGAATGTGTAGCTTCAACTGCTGGTTTGCATTTTACTGATGTAACCACACATGCGGATGGGGTATCGCAGGTGCAGGCCCGCAGAAGTGGAAAACGTTCCGCAGATGCAGAAATTTTGTCAGCCCGGGGAAAGGCGTAGATGCGGATATTTGACCGCACCTGCGACCTGGAGCCGCAGGTGCGGAATTACCCAGTTTAATGAAAAACCGCAGGTGCGAAAAGCCTGGGCAGAAAAATATAAAAAGGGGACTTCATGATTTTTAACCCTCTTTTCACCATTGTTGTGCGGGTTCCGAGCTTTTTGAGGGTTTTTGAAGAGGGAAACGTTTGTGCATCATTGAGGTAAGCTTTTTGGACTCACTAACTCGATTATATGTGATTAAAGACCTTATTAACACTGTTTAATAAAGAAAAATCAATGGAAAAAGGGGAAAACTAGGGCTTGAGTTTAAGAGACCTTTTAGAGGTGATTTGAGGGGTCAATCGGACTCCGATTTTAGAGTTCTTTATATGTACATACTCGTGAGATGATGAAGATCGTTTTGGTATAAAGTTTGTCGAGTTCCGAGATGCGGTCCCGGGGGTCGAGTTTTGGCTAATTTCGGGTTTTGTGCTAAAGTTGATATTTTTTGATTGAGTTTCATCCCCTTAGCATAATTTGATATGAAAAATCTGAACTTGATAGATTTGGAGCACTCGAAAGTTGATTCGAGGGGAAAGCGTGTTGCAGAGTAGCTTTTCGGGCTAGTTTGAGGTAGTAATGTCTTTAAATCATGTCCTGAGAGTATGAAACCCCAGACTTTACATCTTTTCACGGATTTGGAGTGACGCACACACTGGATGGCGAGTGTGGGGCGTGCACGAATTGGAAATTTATAAAGATGTTCCTTTTTGGGCAACTATTGAGTTGCGAAACTGCTTTTAAAGCATATGTTTTATATGTTACTATGTTTTGATATATTTGGGATGTAAGCCATGTTTGGGGCCTAGTGCCGATCTGTGTTAAACCCTTGGGGGATACTTTATTGATATTCCTCACTTATAAATTATGATTTTGCACTCAGTCTTTCTTGATAAATTATTTTGACACTCTGAGTTACTGGTATTATTTCTTGAAATGAAATATTGTTTTGGGTCGAGAACCCCATTTTATTTATGGCCCGAGTGGCATGCTGAGAGAGTGTCTGGCTGAGTGAGACTGAGGGCCAATATTGTGAGGATGTTATGATATGATAGAGGTCGAGTGCCTGAGAGTGACTGATGCCATGAATTGGCTTGTTTATAGCGCTTGGGCTGTAGGAGCCCCTCTGGAGTCTGTACACACCCCCAGTGAGCGCAGGTACCTACTGAGTGCGAGTGTCGAGTGCCGAATGACGAGTGATTGGGAGGTATGAGTGACTGTGAGGTGCTGAGTGACTGTTACTGAGTAATGGTGAGGTGCTGAGGGAATATTTATGAGTGATGATTATGCCTGAGGGGCAGTTTTATGATGATATTTTACTGAGTTTTGATTATGATTCACTTCATTTTTCATACTGATATTTTTGGGAGTTTTACAAGGAAATATTGGAAAAATATACTTGTTTCAAAGGATTTTTTACGGAAACTGGTTTTCGAACTTATGTACCCTTTATTGAGACTTGGCATTTTACTGTTTTGTGGATTGGTGCATTTGTTGTTGTGTGTTTCTTATTCTTCATACTGTGATTTATTTTCATTACTACTGAGTTGGTGTACTCATCATTACTCTCTGCACCTCTGTGTGCAGATCTAGGTACTGGTTCTGAGCAGTAGTCACTTGCGTTCGTTCGACATCAGCTTTGGGATTTCGAGGTACTTGTCCAGTGTCCGCAGCTTCTCCATTTCCCTTCCTTTATTAGTATTACTATTTTATTCCTAGACATTGTTTATGACATTAGCAGAGTTAGTTTTTATTCTTAGATGTTCTTGATTGGTTGACTCTAGTCCTGGGGGATTGTTTAGACTGTTAGTTTATATTATGTTTGCTTAAAGACTTAGAGGAACTTTATACTTATTTTTGTTGGTTATTAATGATTTGAGAAACTTTATTAAAGTAAATGTGTAGTTATGTGATGGTTGGCTAGCCTAGTTCCACGATAGGCGTCATCACGACCTGTTAGGATTTGGGATCGTAACAGCAAGACTCTACTAAACCTGCTCATGACCGGTGAGTCCTATGTAACCTAGGCTCTAATACCAACTTGTCACGACCCCAAAACTACCTGGATGTAATGGCGCCTATTGCAATACTAGGCCAGCCACTATTTATACTTAAAGCATGAAAATAATCTTTTGTTCGATTCATCACTAATACGATATCTCATAACATGTGATTTAAGCATTTTTAAAATAGAAAATGATAAGCCAAATACCTAAACACAACCCAAAAATCCTGGAGTCACTGGGTCACGAGCATCTAAAGAAAATGCACGAGTCTAACACAGTATTTCTGATACAAGGTAAGTCTAGGAGATGCAAATGCTACAGAAGTAAGAAGGAGGTAGTAGGGCTGCGAACATGTGCAGCTACCTCGCAAATATTTAGAGAGTCCCTGGACCGATAATCAGTTCACTCCGCCCTAGAACCTGGATCTGCACACAAGGTGCAGGGAGTAATGTGAGTACGCCAACTTAGTAGTAATGAAGGTAAATAAAGTCTGAGAAATACGAAACCCATAAAACAAGTCATCAATCCACAGCAAATACAGTTCTTCTTTCAAAATCGTAGATACGACAATTTACAACGCTTAAAAGCCGATTTCAGTAAAAATCCTTTGAAATTGTACCTTTCAACAGTTTCCATAGAAATTCAAGAAAATTTTGTTGTTAAAAATGATAGAAATCATAAATAGCCTCTCGGACAAAACATATTTCATACACCGCCCTTCGGGCATAACATCACTCAGAATCAATCACTCAGCATACCTCACAATCACTCGGAACCAGCCCCTCGGAAATCCTCATAGTCACTCATGCCTCCCAATCACTCGGCACTCGCACTCAGTAGGTACATACGCTCACTAGGGGTGTATAGACTCTGAATGGGCTCCTACAGCCAGAGCGCTATAACAAGCCATCTCGTGGCATAATCACTCAGGCTCTCGACCTCTCATATATCATGAAATAGTGTAACATGTTGCGGCGCACAACCCGATCACATAATATCCTCACAACATAGGCCCTCAGCCTCACTCAGTCAAAAACCTCTCAAGCCACTCGGGCTATCCCTAAAATGGGGTACTCGACCCAAAATAACATTTTATGCATCAATTAGTATAAATGAAACTGAGTTTTAAAATCAGTTAAATATAGCATGATTGAGCGTATATCTTAAATCAACACAGTGAGGAAATATTAGTAAAAAGCCCTCAAGGGGTCCAAACACTTGGCACGAGGCCCAATATATTGATAAAAATATGCAACTTAACAGTTGCTACGGGACGGACCAAGTTATAATCCCCCAACAGTGTACGCCACACACTCGTCATCTAGCATGTGCGCCACCCCAAAATAGTGATACAATGTGAAGTCCGGGGTTTCATACCGTCGTGACAAGATTTACAATCATTACTTGCCTCAAGTCGGATGAAAAACTACTCCGGGATGCCTTTTCCCCTAGACTCGGCCTCAACACGCCCCAAATCTATTCAAAAACAGATTCATATCATCAAAATACTCTAAAGGGACAAATCCCACTCGAAAGTAGTCAAATTATATCAAAACTTCTGAAATTGGCCAAACCTGACTCACGGGCCCACGTCTTGGATTCCGATAAAAATCACAAAACTAGAATCCTCACACTCTCACGAGTCCATACATACCAAATACATCAAAATCCAACAACAAACGGTCCCTCAATGTCTCCAAATTTTAATCCCTAATCCCGAAATTTTAACCCTCAATTCCCATAGATTACATGTCTAATCAGTCAAATAGCATCATAGAAATGAGTTTTAAGTCCAAGAAACTTACCTCCACGAAATTCCCTTAAAATTCCTCTTCAAATCACTCCCACAAGCTCCAACCCATATGACAAATTGATGAACAAAGCCTAAAATTCGCGAAGGCAACTATTTATACTTTCTGCCCAGCGAAGTCGCACCTGCGGACCTTCCCTCGAACTTGCGGACCCGCACCTGCGGTCCTCACTTAAAAGTCCAATTTCCGCACCTGCGTTCAAACCACCGCACCTGCGGGCTCGCAGGTGCGGTCAAACTTCCGCATCTGCGACGCACCCCCAGCTGACCCACTTTCCGTATATGCGATGGCCAAAACGCACCTGCAGTGACATGCGGTCACCCTTCCGCATCTGCAGAACACCAGATTAGAATACACCAGCAATCCTTAAATGCCAAAAACCAAACCGTCAACCATCTGAATTCATCCTGAGGCCCTCGGAACCTCCACCAATAATACCAACAAGTCATATATCATCACCCGAGCTTAGTTGAACCCTCGGAACACTCAAAATAATATCAAAACACCAAATTAATCCATAATTCAAGCCTAAGGATTTCTAAACTTCCTAAATTCGCCACGATGCCGAAACCACCCAAACCACCTCCGAATGACCTGAAAATTTGCACACACATTCAAAACGATACTACGAACCTGCTCCAACTTCCGAAATTCCATTCGGACCCTGATAGCTAATTTTTCACTGCCGACCGAAAACTACCAAAAATCCAATTTCGCCAATTCAAGCCTAATTATACTTCGGACCTCCGAACAACATACCGAACACACTCCTAAGTCCCAAATCAGCTAACGAATCTATACGAGCCATAATAACCCACATTCCGAGTTCATTTACCTATAAGTCAACTTCCGGTTGACTTTTCCAACTAAAACCAACTTAAGAGGCTAAGGGTGTGTTTGGTATAACGGAAAATATTTTCCAAAAAATATTTTTCTTGGCAAAAAAGTAGTAATCTTATTCATTTTCCGGCGTTTGGTACGCAAGTTAAGGAAAATATTTTTTCAAGAGTATTCATAAATAATTTTGATACAATAAACATGAAGTCATAAACTTTCGAACCAACAACCTTCCGAACCCACAATTTTCATAAACTTTCGGAACCGCAAAATTTTCGGAACCGCAAAATTCGAACATGTAAACTTCGAAACACACAAACCTCCAAACTCATAACTTTTGAACAGATAAAATTTTAAACCTGTAAATCGAAAGATAAAAAAAAGTAAAACTGAAAATATATAAAAATAAATTCCGGGGGGGTAGGGGCAGTGGGGTGGGTGGGGGTGCAAAAAAAAACAAAAATTTGAAAATTACAAAAAAAAGTATTAAAAAAAATGTGCCAAGTAGTGGGGGGGTAGGGGGGTGGGGGTGGTGTAGAAAAACGAAAAACAAAAATTTGAAATTATAAAAAAAAAAAGTGAGGGGTGGGTGGGTGGTGACGGGAAAAAATCTTTTTGGAGAGAGGGTATGGGATGGGGTTAGGTGGATGGGTGTGGGGTGGGTTGGTGAAGGTATGGAATAGGGTGAAGAAGTTTGAAAGGAGTTTTGGAAAATATTTTTCCTTGTCTTGAAAGGGAAAACATTTTCCTCCAGCTAGAGGAAAATGAGTTGATGAGGAATATATTTTTTAAAACATTTAAGCCAACCAAACATGAGAAAATTGAAAAATACTTTTCGGAAAATGTTTTCCTTCATACCAAACACACCCTAAGTGTCTCATTGCTCTCCACAACCACTCTGAACCCGAAGCAACCAACCCAACACAACATAAATGATCCAAACAACACAAAACGAAGCAAAAATGGGAAAAATGGGCTTAATCTCATGGAACGACCGGTCGAGTCGTTATAATTCTTCTTCACTAATCGCACAATAGAGCATGTTGATTGGCATTTGGTTGCATAATATCCAATTGTTCTTTTGTGTAGTCAAATATGGATGTCCTCTTTACAAGCTTCTTTCAATCACTGTTGTCCGGAATAAGTCTTGGTCCATTCTGAATAACTAGCCAGACTCGATAATCTATTGATTGAACAGAAACCTTCTTTCTTTCTTTCCAATGGCTATAGTATTGACTATTGAAGTACGGTGGCCTTCTTACTGAGTATCCCTCTTGAAGTACGGTTCTAATAATTTTATGACCTGCCATGGATCTTAATTTTCTCACTTGCTATTAAGCGAAAAATAAGATGTGAGACCTACTCTGATACCAATTGAAAGTACAAGAGGGTGGGTTAATTGTAGCCTTTTTAAATTTCTAGTCGACTACTTTTCAGACCTAATCGACTTATGCTGATACATCATGTACAGAACAGTTAGTCCTTTCGATTTAAACAAGTGTTAATCACAATAAACAGTAAAAAAAATAGAATATAATATGAGAGCGATAAAGTAAATGACACCAGGAATTTTATATTGGTTCGGAACCAATGTGGTATCCTAATCCAGTCCTCTTGGGTTGCAAGAGTGTTGTCTTTTAGAGCTCTTTGTAAATTGAATTGAGTACATCCTTTTTGGTTTTGATCACCACCAACGTTGAGAGGGTTGGTTTTCACTCTCTCACCAACAACGAACAAGATTTGGTTTTCACTCGCTCACCCAATGATCCTTAGGGTTTCACTCGCTCACCAAAGAAACGAATAATGACACAACCTCTCGGACACACAACCTCTCCAATATTTTTTTGTCTCTCTTCTTTCTTTTGTGTCCACACTAAATCTAAAAGTGAACTACAATGCTTGTTAAGAGTAGAATAAAGAACTTGTAGTTGGGTAGACAATTGTATAGAAGGTTGAGTACGTTCGTTGTTGCAGATGCTTTCTCTTTTATACTTGGTCGTTGAATATTCTAGCCGTTGCAGCGATCTTCTGATTTTGGAAAGGGATTTCCTTTGTTGCTGCTCCAACTTTCTTTTACTGCTTCTTGCTCATTTGAATATGATCTCGATCCTTGTCTTGATTAAGTCTGATGATGAAAGAGTAACTACTCTTTCATTTGAGCAAAAATGAATATCCATTAAAGATATCTTTACATACTTCAAGCCATTTTGTATAGATTTGATCTCACACAGATTTGAGATCTTTTCCTTTACAATTTCAAAATTCAAGGCCATATTATTTAATGCCTTTTGTATAAAAGATTCTTTCCATGTAAGCCATCAAGTCTTCATATGAACTTGGACGTTTCCATGAGTACTGGAGAAATTTGCTTCTTGCAGTATTGTTTATTTGACTTAGCTTTCTCAAATCTTCCTTCTTTGTAGGATCATTATTATTTGAAGGTTCCTTATTTGTTCCAGAACAATAAAATCTTTGATTCTTGAATATTAAGTACCATTTAGATCTTCTTTCCTTTGGGAGTGCATTTTGAGATTCTTTTTCTTTGCTTCCTCGTACTTCTTTCCTTTTCTGATAGATCTCAATATATCTTGGACTTCTTTCTTGATCTTGAAAAATAATCTCTTTCCATAATACAGATTATACTATACCCATAATATATTTTCTTTTCATAAAAAATACATTTTTCCTTGGCCTTTTAGTATCTCTTCCATATAGTATCTTCCTTCCACAAAATAATAGATCTTCTCCACGATTTTAGCAACTTTCCTTTCAAGATGTTGAAAAACTTTCTATCCATAATTTATGTAGATTCTTCTTCTGATTCAAACATTATTCCTTCTACGACGCTTGGAGATTAAATCTCTGAAAATAATCTTCCTTGATAAATTATTCACATGATATTCTCCCGTATTTGTTTGGATCTTTACCAGCATCTTCTTTGTTGAATAAACCTTTGCAAAAAATAAGATTACCACAAGAAAAATGTTCTTTGATTAATAATTATGTTGGTTTGCTATCATCAAAATTAATACCCGAATCCTTGAAGCTAACACAATAATCTATCATTGTATACTAGAAATTTAGAGTTGCACCCTACTTATATCAATTTAACCAAACCTCTAATTACTTCTATTCATTAGCCCGCCTTTCCTCTTCCTTCTACTCCCTAACCCACCTTTCCTCCGCGGGCATAGCTAAGTGTTGACAAGGGATTCAATTGAATTTGTTTTGTGAAAAAATATATAGTATAAAGATAAAAATAACTTTTTAGCATAGTGGCAAAGAGGCTTAGAAAATTACTTTAGGTCATACTTTTAAATCCAAGTTTCAAATCCCCCGGTATGTATTCCTAACCCCACTACCCTTCTCCGATCATTTTTTTTAAATTTTATTTTTGGAAATTAAATATTTTTTGATTCAGTTCCACATTTAAGGGTGTGTTTGGTATGAAGGAAAATATTTTCCGAAAAATATTTTCCAATTTTCTCATGTTTGGTTGGCTTAAAAGTTATGGAAAACATTTTCCTCATCTTCTCATTTTACTCTAATTGGAAGAAAATGTTTTCCCTATCAAGAGGAAGTAAAACATTTTCCAAAACTCCTTCTCCACCTTCCCTACCCTATTCCTTACCCTCACCAACCCAACCCACCCCCGCAAAGAAAATATTTATTTTTACTTTTTTTATTTTATCCCTCCCGCACAAGAATTTTTTTTTATTTTTACTTTTTTTGTAATTTTTTAAATTTCTGTATTTTTTTCTGCACCCTCACCCCTCCCCCCC
>ML255122.1:0-65646 GCA_005239495.1 Nicotiana undulata
AATCTTACCACTAACAAGATTGTTTTGCAGGGAAAAAGAGTGAACAATATATACATTATAGATGTGTCCACACTTTCAGAAAATGAACTAACTTGCTTAAGTGTGTTGAACAGTGATCCCCTCTTTTGGCATAAGAGACTTGGACATGCAAGTCTAAGTAAACTCAACAAATTAGTCTCCAAGGACATAGTGATATGACTGCCTAACATTAAGTTCAAGGAAGATAAAGTTTGTGAGGCTTGTGTAAGGAGGAAGTAGGTAAGATCCTCTTTTAAAAGCAAGAAAGTGGTAAGTACCACCAGAACGATGGAACTGGTCCAAATGGATCTTTGTGGTCCTATGAGAACATTAAGTAGAGGTGGTAAGAGATACGTGATGGTGCTTGTTGAAGACTTCTCTAGATTTACGTGGACATTGTTTCTAACATCTAAAGATGAGGCATTTGATATGTTTACCTCTTTTGTTATAAAGATTCAGAAACAATTAGGAAATCAACTTGCATCAATTAGGTCTGATCATGGCACTGAATTTGAAAATGCTAAATTTGCTGAATTTTATGATGAGCATGGCATATATCATAATTTTTCTGCCCCTAGAACTCCACAACAAAATGGAGTGGTTGAAAGAAAGAATAGGACACTTGAAGATATGGCTAGGAGTATGCTTCTTTATAGTAAACTACCTCATAGCTTCTGGGCATAAGCTATAAATATTGCATGTTATACATAAGTAAGTGCATGACTAGACCACTTGTAGAGAAGACTCCCTATGAGTTACTTTAAGGGAGAAAGCCCAATATATCCCACCTTAGGGATTTTGGTTGCAAGTTCTTTGTGCACAACAATGGTAAGGACTCCCTAGGTAAGTTTGATCCCAGAAGTGATGAGGGAGTATTCTTGGGATATTATTCACATAGTAAGGCTTATAAAGTTTATAACAAAAGAACTATGTGTGTTGAATAAAGTTTGCATGTGGTTTTTGATGAAACTAACATTCTTTCTGAGAGACAGGAACAAGAGGATGAAGAAATTGGGCTGGTCAGAAACTTGTCCAAACTGGAGCAAAACTGGAGGAAGGAACAGGTGATGGTACAGGTTCATCCATTCCGGGCAACATGACCGGGGGAACTGAACAACAAACTAATTCCCAAACCTCATTGGAACCTGTACCTGATCCTGTTCCACAACAACAAGGCATTGTAGGAATTTGAAGTAGTAACTAGTTTATTGTGAAACCATAAAGATATCAAAGTTCTCACCCTATTGAGAACATTATCACTGATCCAACCTCTGAAATCAAAACCAGATCTTCTTTGAAGAATCTTTATGCTTTTGATGCTTTCCTATCTCTTATTAAACCTAAAATTGTTGCCGAGGCTTTGCAGGATGCATACTGGGTAAATGAAATGCAAGATGAACTCAACCAATTTGAAAGAAGTCAGGTTTGGCATATGGTACCAAGACCCTTGGATAGATCAGTAATTGGCACAAAGTGGGTCTTCAGAAACAAACTTGATGAATATGGAAAAGTTACAAGAAACAAAGCAAGATTGGTGGTTCACGGATATATCCAGGAGGAAGGCATAGACTATGATGAAACTTTTGCTCCGGTGGCTAGGTTGGAATCAATAAGGCTCCTCATAGCCTTTGCTTCTTACATGGAATTCACCCTTCACCAGATGGATGTCAAGAGTGCCTTCCTGAATGGTTATCTAAAGGAAGAAGTCGTTAATGTTGCATGCTATATCATAAATAGGTGCATTAAAGGACATCTTGTAGAGAAGACTACTTATGAGTTACTTAAAGAGAGAAAGCCAAATATATTCCACCTTAGGACATTTGGTTGCAAGTGCTTTGTGCACAACATTGGTAAAGACTCCCTAGGTATGTTTGATCCCAGAAGTGATGAGGGAGTATTCTTGGGATATTCTTCACATAGTAAAACTTATAAAGTTTATAACAAAATAACTAGGTGTGTTGAAGAAAGCGTACATGTGGTTTTTGATGAAACTAACATTCTTTCTGAGAGACAAGAACAAGATGATAAAGCAATTGGGCTAGCTAGAAACTCACATGAAATCACAGCCCAGACTGAAGCAACGCTGGAGGAAGGAACATGTTCATCCATCCCGGGCAACATGACAGGGGGAACAGAGTAAAATAATTCCCAAACTTCGTCAGAATCTGTGCCTGAACCTGTTCCACAGAAACAAAGCATTGAAGGAACATCAAAGAGTAACCAGTTGGTTGTGAAACCTCACAGATATCAAAGCTCTCACCCTATTGAGAACATTATCACTGATCCAACCTATGGAATCAAAACAAGATCTTCTTTAAAGAACCTTTGTGCTTTTGATGCTTTTTTATCTCTTATTGAACCTAAAAATGTTGTTGAGGCTTTGAGGGATGCAGACTGGGTAAATGCAATGCAAGATGTTTGAAAGGAGTCATGTTTGGCATCTGGTACCAAGACCCTTGGATAGATCAGTAATTGGCACTAAGTGGGTCTTCAGAAATAAACTTGGTGAAGATGGAACAGTTACTGGGAACAAGGCAAGATTAGTGGTTCAAGGATATAGTCAGGAGGAAGGTATAGACTATGATGAAATGTTTTCCCCAATGGCAAGGCTGGAAGCAATAAGACTCCTCATAGCCTTTGTTGCCTACATGGAATTCACCCTTCAACAGATGGTTGTCAAGAGTGCCTTCCTAAATGGATATCTAAAGGAAGAAGTGTTTGTCAAGAAACCTCCGGGGTTTGAGAACAAGGAGAATCTTGATCATATGTACAAACTTGACAAAGCACTGTATGGACTCAAGCAAGCTCCTAGAGCATGGTATGAAAGATTATCAAAATTCTTGCTTGAGCATGACTACAAGAGAGGTAAAATTGATAGTACTTTATTCTTGAAAGAAAAAGGTAAAGGTCTCTTGGTAGTTCAGATATATGTAGATGACATAATCTTTGGAGCAACTACTGATAAGCTAAGTAAAGAATTTGCTAAACTAATGGGGAGTGAATTTGAAATGAGCATGATGGGTGAGCTTAATTTTTTTTAGGCTTACAAATTAAAAAAAATTCAAATGGAACTATGATCCATCAACAAAAGTATGTAAAAGAGTTGCTTAAAAGGTTTAAAATGGAGGATTCTAAAGAAATTGACACTCCTATTGCAACAGCCACAAAATTGGATGTAGATGAACCCGGTTCATTTGTTGATCAAAAGTTGTATAGGGGAATGATTGGTTCATTGTGTATCTCACTGCTAGTAGACCTGACATTGTTTTCAATGTAGGACTTTGTGCAAGATTTCAGGCTAATCCAAAGAAATCCCACTTAACTGTTGTAAAGAGAATCTTGAGACACCTAAAAGACACTACTGATCTCTGTCTTTGGTATCCAAAAGGTAGTAACTTTAATCTTGTGGGATCTGATGATGCTGATTATGCAAGTTTTCTAGTGGATGGAAAGAGCACCTCAGGTATGGCACACTTTTTTGGCTCATGCCTTGTGTCTTAGGCCACTAAAAAGCATAATTATGTGGCCCTATCTACTGCTGAAGCTGAGTATGTTGCTGCAGCCTCATGTTGTGCTCAACTATTATGGATTAAACAACAATTGATGAATTTTAGAATCGATGTTGGATGTATCCCTATCTTTTGTGATAGCACTAGTGCTATCAGTATGAAAAAGAACCCCGTTCATCATAAAAGAACAAATCACATAGATGTTAGACATTACTTTTTAAGGGACAATTATGACAAGGGATTGATCACTATAAAGTTGTGTGCTATTGATAAACATATTGCTGACATCTTTACAAAATCACTGAGTACAAAGCGTTTTGAAAGAAACAGGTTAGAGTTAGGGATGATTAAGATCACCTAATTGAACCAATTCAGAATGTATATGAAAATAATAATAATAATAATAATAATAATAATAATAATAATAATAATAATAATAATAATAATTTGGCTAGAAAATCTGAAAAGTGTGTGAATAATCAGATTAATTGTTACTCAGTCTCATACTGTAAATAGTATACTCTTTTGCCATGTTATGATATGACTCACTGATTACTAATGAAATTTTCTCTATTGTTGAAAATTGAGACATGATCAAGATGATTCTTAAGTGATGAACCTGGTTTATCAGTGTTGGTTCATATGAAAGGCGAGGTATGTGTTCTACACTCTACACATTTTGAAATACTAATATTTAAATCATGAGCAAAACTCTACCCAAACTCAAAATCTTTCAAACCTTATCCTACAAAGATTTGAACCAGTTCCGTCTAAACTAAAGAATCCCCACCATATTAAAACACCTAGATCTAGGGAAACAGTAACTGCCATTCCAAACTGAACAAATGCAGAGTGATTAGACTTCTAATTGACCCAAAAAACTGCCATTGTGTATTAATTACACTTCCCTTTTAAATCCCTCATCATCACCTCTGAAAATCCCTCATCAATTCTGAAAAACTATCGAAACCCTTTCTTCTCTCCTTGCCTTCAACTCCAATCTAAATTCTTTCCTCCATCATCAAACGAAAATCAAAATGTCTAACCCTTGGAAGAATCCTGGTACTCCACCCCCCAATCCATCCTCGTCTTCTACAACTCCTCAATATAGTTCTACCCTTCCTCAACCTAGTTCTACCATTCCTCAACCTAGTTCTAACCCCGAACCTAGAAAAAGGAGAGTTAAAATGCTTGATACAAAGACAGTGGCCAGCGGTTCTTAAGTGAGAAAATTAAATGCCAAGCTTCAAGCAAGTCAGGCTCAAGAATCACAAAATTCGAGCGATTCCTTTAAATCAGCGACTGAGGGGGAAGGAACAGGATTTTCCGATTCTGAAC
The DNA here is from genome assembly GCA_005239495.1 of Nicotiana undulata. Classification (NCBI taxonomy): domain Eukaryota; kingdom Viridiplantae; phylum Streptophyta; class Magnoliopsida; order Solanales; family Solanaceae; genus Nicotiana; species Nicotiana undulata. Next base: position 4,866 of record ML255122.1, read on the forward strand.
AGGCATCTTCTGTACCAAAAACTACTTCTGAGGCTGATTCTGAGTCTGCTAAAAATTTAGAAACTAGGTTCATCTTGGTTGGGTCTGTAATAGATGTGGAATTGCCTAAGACGAGAAGGAGAGGTGATAAAAACAAAACTGAAAAAGAAAAAAAGAGAGAGGGAGTACGGAGTGAAGAGAGGGGAAAAGGGCAAGAATCTGCTAGAATGGCTATTTGTGGAGCTGAGCCGGAAAATATGGAAGAAGGTGTCAAGAAGGCAGAGGGAAGTGAATTAGGAGAAGCCGCTGAAGGCTTAGTAAATTTGGGAAAGCATACATATGAACCTGGTTCATCTACTGAGGAAACCCTGGCGGATCTGCTGAAAAAGTTAGGGGATAGTTACAATCCAAAGAAGAAAAGAACTCCTAAAGCTCAAACTTCTAGGACAACAAGAGCAAATAAGAAAAGGAAAGTTGCTCCTTCTGAGAGTTCTGATATTCCTCTTCCAAGAGGAAGAACTACAAGGAGCAAGCTAAAGCAAAGTGAGGAGGAGCTGCAGAGAGCTTTAGCGGAGAGTAAGAAGAAGAAACTGGAGAAAGGAAAGAAAAAGTGGTTGAGCCTGTGGAGGCTGTTGAAGTAGATGAGATGGACCTGGTTCATCAAAGTGAAAAGGTGGCAGAGGAAGAGGTTCAGACCCCTAAGACAAAGAAAGCAAAGACTTCCTCAAAGAAGTCTTCATTTGTTACTAAGTCTGCTGAAACCTCTATCGTGGCTAAGCGAACCAGGTCTGCAGTGAAACCCAAGAAAGTGCAAATTACTGAAGAAGATAATTGGAGTGATGAAGAGGCGGCTGAGTCTGATGGTGAGAAGGATAGGTTGACAAAGTTTGGTAAACGAACAATAATTAAGGGAAGGTTGTTGAAGGACTGGGAAGAAGAAGAAATGATTTTGCTGCTAGAGAAGCTTGAGATACAGGGCTTGATGGACATGGTCCTTCAGTTGGACGGGAGACTGGCCAGAAATGAAATAGTGGAATTCATGGCAAATGTTGAGATCAAAGATGGCAGAGGCACCAGCCTGGTGAAAGGGGTCCAAATTTCTCTTAATGCCAAATAATTGGGTGAAATCCTTGGCATTCCCTCTGAAGGCTATGATGACTACACTAGGAAGAAATAGCCAAGTCTAGATTCTCTTCCTAATGCCTTGGCTATCACAAGGAAGTTATGTGACAATGAGGAAGAGAGTGAGCCCAAGGCAGTTTATAAGAGTGAAGCCTCACAAGGTGATCTTTGAATTTATCAACAAGTGTGTGTTGCCACGACAAGAAAGGAGGCACATTGCAAATTACATGGATTTGGTTTTGATGGAGTACCTGGACAGTGGGAGGCAGATAAACTGACCTTGGTTCATAATTCAACTTTTGGACAGATTTGTCAATGGCTACAAAGCCCATTCCATTCCATATGGCTTCATTCTCACTACTGTACTTGCTCATTACAAGGTGCCACTGAAGAAGGCGGAGATGGCCACAAGCAAGGACCACTTTGGAATCAATACTCTTCTAGCTTGTGATTACGAGGTTAATTCCATTCCCAATGAACCTGGTTCATCGAAGAGGACACCTGTAAACAGCAAAGTCAGAGATCTAGTGCAGGAGAGTGGGGCGAAGGATGCTGAAATAGCAAGGTTGAAGAATCGATTGGCAGAGGTTGAATCTGAGAGGGATGCTCTCAGAGTTGAGCTTACAAAGTAAAGGGAGAAGAATGAGGTAATTCTTCGAGATATGTTGACTCTTCTCCAAGCCAAAACCCAAGCCTCTAGCCCTACCAAGTCTTAGTTTCCTAGCCTGCCTAGAATATCAGTGACCTAGACTTGGGACTTTTTCTTATTTTTTTGCTCATGTTTTTAACTATTTTTATTTCATTTTGTGGATTGTGGAAGAACCGTACTTTCTATCAATGAAATCTGATGCTTTTGCTCTTATTTAGTGTTTCTATTTCTTTGATAGTTTGACTTCTTAGTTGATTATTGATGAGTAATCAATGATTGCACTTGTAGTTGCCCAAGTGGCCATGAGTAATTCTTAAATGTCTGGGATTCACATAACGTTTGCAACTTTTCGATGATGCCAAAAGAGGGAAGAATGGTTGTGCTGCTCTGAACATGTGATATTTATAACCTAATGACCCCGGTTCTTTTGTGATAAATGCTTAATACTCTCATATGTCTCAATGTTGGATTAAGCTGGATACAAGCCTAAGCTTATGGAAGCACAAAGTTTGTCATCATAAAAAACGGGGAATTTGTTGGCCCAAAAAATTGAATACTTTTGAAGATTGACAAAGGAACTCAGAAATGAACCAGGTCTATCATTGGCAGACATAGACACAAGCAGAGTCAAAGGCATGTGAGGTGCACATGCAGGAGATAAACAAAATCTGGTAAAATAGAGATATATCCTGATCGAAAAGATTGCAAAATGATAAGGAGAAGGAATCCTTATTCAGTAAGAACGGTATCTAAGATAAGGAAGGATTTAAGGAGTTGAGATTAACTAGAACTCTTCCACCAAGGAAGAGTAGCATTAGAACTCTAGCTAATTCCTTATCTTCTAGTCCTATATATTGCAGATTGTTCTTATCGTACAAGTACGCACAAAAGCAGAAGTTAAGCAAGAATTGAGAGCAAAATTAGTGAGGCAATTTTGCAAGCAGTTCGTGTGAAATTTGAGTGTGCGAATCTGAAGTTACTTGAACCAGCTAGAAGAACCAATTCCAACTATTGTCTTTTTAGTCTAGTTTATTTGTAGTAGGTGATTTTAACTTGTACCTTTTCAGCTTTATCTAGAAGCGTCTGTAATAGGTACTTTGTGTTTCAAGTTATAACTAACTTGGAGTTTGTTCCAAATAGCTAGATGCTAGTTTGCTACAAGGGATTAGAGGTAATCCTAGGTTTACAAAAGAGTTTTTATAAATGTTGTTTGGCTTACTGATTTAGTAAAGAGTTTTGGGAAAACCCTACTGGGAAGTAGGTCGTGGTGTTTTCACCTTTTGAGCCAGGTGTTTTCCACGTAAAAATCTATGTGTTCTTTAATTTCTATATTTATTATTCCGCAAACAGTAGGAGTTGGAACACATAGAAGAACCTGGTCCTTCTATAACAATTGCACGCGAAATCAGACACCACACAAATCACCCCCTCTTGTGTGGTATTGACGTATAAAACATCATTCTTCGCCGCCCTATACTGCTCCACTGATCTCCTCACAATGTGAATGGCCTCAGTAGTCGACCGTCCCGACATGAAACCAAACTAGTTCTCGGAGAAGGACACACACTTCCTCAACATTCCTTCAATCACCCTCTCCCACACTTTCATCGTATGGCTTGACAACTTGATACCCCTATAGTTGTTGCAATTTTGGACATCCTCCTTGTTCTTGTACAACGGGATCATCGTACTCCGCTTCCACTTTCCGAGCATCTTTTTCGTCCTAAAAATAACGTTAAACAACTTAGCAAGCCATTCCAAGCCCTCCTTACCCAGGCTCTTCTAAAATTTCACCGGGATCTCGTCCGACCCAGTCGCTCTACCCCTACTCATCCTGCGCGTAGCCCCTACAACCTCTCCCACTCGTATGCGTCTACAGTACCCAAAATCTCGTTGCCGCTCCGAGTACTCCAACTCCCCAGCACAATGCTCCTATCTCAGTCTTCATTTAAGAGTCTAACTATTTTTAATAATCATGATATGAGACGGAGGGAGTACTATCAGTACTGAAAATTACCCAATTTGAGCTTCCTTTGTCTCAATATTTACCGCACATTGAAAGTAAGCTGCTATCGGAATTCATCCAAACAATTTTTTAAGATGAAAACTCCTTAATGATGGTGTTGACAAAAATATACTCCCTTCGGTTCATAATAAGTGACCAGTTTGCCTTTAGCACGCCCATTAAGAAAATACTAAATTCTTTACAAAAATATCTATTATGACTAAACTATCCCTAATTAACCATTTAATGTGAAGAGTAAAAAGACTTTTTAGGGATATGTACATAAGTGTTATTTTGTAAAACAAATTGAATTCTGTCTTGATTATATAAATGGACATTTATTTTGAATTAAAATGAAAAAGTAAATTGGTCACTTATTATGAACTGCCGGAGTATAATTAAACAGATTTGGTGCTGAAATTTTGGGAAGATAAACTCATTTAAATCTGTGTTGAGGGGTGACAGAGACTAAGCTCAAATATCGTAGTAACAGTTTCAACTTCAACTTTTTGGACACAACGCAAAAGGCAACAAAGATTACCTCGAGTTGAGCTTGAAAGTTTGTCCCAACATTTATTGCACAGCTACTTTCAAAATTTAACAATTTTTTGTATGATTGCAAACTCCTTAATAAGATTCTGTTCAACTTGACACAGTTGTGGTTATAGATTCTTTACGAGTATCTCTATCGATATCTAAGTTACTCCTTCCGGTCCGGGTCGTTTGGTTGAAATACGATTTATACCGGTATAAGTTATGTCGGTATAAGTTATATTTGAATAAGTTATGCCGATAAGTTATGCTAGGATTAGCTATACTGGGATTATTGTTTATTCATTGTTTGGTATATTGTATTAAAAATGACAATTACATAATTTCTAAGAAGAAGGTATAAGTTATACCGGTGCTAATTACCCCACATTCTATAAGGTATAAGTTATCCCAGTGTTAAAATTAACACCAGGATTACTTATACCTGATTTCCTAACCAAACAGAGTATTAAGGTGATATTAAATTTTTATACCACCCTTATACCATCTTATACCTGATACCAAACGACCTGAGGTCGTTTGGTATCAGGTATAAGATGGTATAAGGGTGGTATAAAAATTTAATATCACCTTAATACTCTGTTTGGTTAGGAAATCAGGTATAAGTAATCCTGGTGTTAATTTTAACACTGGGATAACTTATACCTTATAGAATGTGTGGTAATTAGCACCGGTATAACTTATACATTCTTCTTACAAATTATGCAATTGTCATATTTAATACAACATACCAAACAATGGATAAACGATCCCAGCACACTAATCACAGCATAACTTATACCGGTATAACTTATACCGGTATAACTTATACCGGTATAAGACGTATTCAAACCAAACGACCTCTAAGTGCTCAATTTATTTTTGGCACGGCCATTAAAAAAATACTAAATTCTATACAAAAATACCTAGTACTTCCTCCAGTTCACAATAAGTGACCAATTTGCTTTTAGCATGCCCATTAAGAAAATACTAAATTTTATACAAAAATACCTACTATACCCCTAATTAAACATTTAATGTGAGGAGTAAGAAAATATTTTAGGTATATGTACATAGGGGTTATTTTGTAAAAAAAAAAAAATTGAATTCTTTCTTGATTACATAACTGGACACTTATTTTTGACCAAAATAAAAAAGGAATCTGGTCACTTATTGTGAACCGAAGGGAGTATGATTAAACTACTCTTAATTAAATATTTAATGTGAGGAGTAAGAAAACTTTTTAGGGGTATTTACATAAGGGTAATTTTGTAAAAACAAATTGAATTCTTTCTTGATTATATAAATATACACTTATTTTGGACCAAAATAAAAAAGCAAATTGGTCACTTATTGTGGACCGGAGGGAGTAATACTTTTTTCGATCCATAGTAAGGGAATATTTACCTGTTTTCACACAGATTAAGAAATTTACCTTTTAACATTGATTAGCAATGAAATTGACCATACTAACCTTTACTATCTCTTCATATAAATACTTCTAACGCACACACTATTTACTCTAAGAGCAATGTAGGAAAAAAAATATTCATTTATTCTTGAAATCTAGAAAAAATTAAATTATTTGTACCACAAAAGAAAAAGCAAAAAAATCATTTATTACGGGCCGGAGGTAGTATATATTAACGAACCTACGAATACAATTCCAAATAAAATATTCTTATATATTTAAAGAACTTTTTAATGCTCATTTCGTTTACTTTTACTCGTCCACATTTCTAAAAATAAATTTTTATTTTTACTTGTCACTTTTCGCAGATTGAGAGAAAAATAATTTAATTTTCATGTTTTGCCCTTAACATTAATTAATCATTCCAAATCACAAATCATTAAGATTATACGTCAATTAATATGAGTATCATGGTAATTATGCACTTTATTTATTACTCCCTCCGATTCACAATAACTGACCAATTTGCTTTTTCATTTTAGTCCAAAATAAGTGTTCATTTATATAATCAAGAAAGAATTCAATTGTTTTTACAAAATAACCCTTATGTACATATGCTTAAAAAGTTTTCTTACTCCTCACATTAAATATTTGATTATGGATAGTTTAGTCATATTAGGTATTTTTGTATAGAATTTAATATTTTTTTAATGAGCGTGCTAAAAGTAAATTGATCACTTATTATGAATCGGAGAAGTATATATTAAAGGACGTGCAAAGTCAATAGTGGACAAGTAAAAGTGTATTACAAAATCTAAGTTCTAGACAAAGTGAACCCATAAATCTTTGAACTAGATCCGTCCCTGCTCCACTGCATATTATTTCCGTTCTGTGACTTGTTTACTACTGTCGTCACTGTAAGTCACCGGCGGCAATGGCACATGTGGTGTTCCTTCCATATACTATGAATAGCCATATAACTCCACTGGTAAACATTGCTCGACTTTTCGCCTTCTACGGAGACTTCAAAATCACCATAATTACTACTCCAAAAAATGCTCTCCTTTTTCAATCCTCAGTCGATAAAGACTGTCTCGAATTGGGCAGCGAAATCTCCGTCGAAACGGTTAAATTTCCGGCAGATGAAGCCGACTTACCTGAGGGAGTTGAAAATATTATCGCTAGTCCTTCAATGGAAATTGTTAGCAAAGTATGTTATGGCTTTATGCTGCTCCGAAAACCCATGGAACAGTTAATTCGACAGCTCAATCCTCAATGCATTGTCTCCGACATGTTTTTTCCTTGGACTGTTGATTTAGCTGAGGAGTTGAAAATTCCGAGGTACTCATTTCAACCTGCGACTTTAATACATCAATGTGCCTGGCATTTTCTTAAAGAATACACACCTCATATGAAAGTGGCTTTGAATTCTGAGCGTTTCTTGATCCCTGGATTACCTCACGAGATCAAAATGAAACGCTCAGAAATAGAAGATTTCCTTGTAGAGGAGACTGATTTCAGTCCAATGGTAAATGAAAACCTAGAAGCTGAACTTCGTAGCTCTGGCATTATTCATAACACTTGTTCTGAGCTGGAACCTGGCTATGCTCAAGTATATGAAAAAGTTCGAGGGAGAAAAGGTTGGCACATTGGCCCCCTTTCTCTGTTTATCAACAAACTGGAATGTATAAAATGTTCAAAAGAAATTTCAAACTTCAATTCCTCTTCTGACCCTTGGAAAGGTTACGGTGATTGTTTGAATTGGCTGGAAAAACAAGAACACAACTCTGTGCTCTATGTTAACTTTGGGAGCATGGTAAGATTTCCCAATGATCAGCTTAGGGAAATTGCATTAGCATTAGAGGCTGCAAATTGTCCATTTATTTGGGTGGTTAGAGAGCAGGAGAAGAATCAAGAAGACGGCGAGAACGACCATTTTAATTGGTGGCCTAATGGTTTCAAGGAAAATATTGTAGAAAAGAATAAAAAGGGTTTAATTATCCAAGGTTGGGCGCCACAAGTATTAATCTTGAAACATCGTGCAATTGGAGGATTCTTGACTCATTGCGGTTGGAATTCACTACTAGAAGCTTTAACAGTAGGTGTACCATTGATTACATGGCCCTTATTTTCAGAGAATTTTTATAGCGAAAAGCTTTTGGAGCAACTTGGACTTGGAATCGGAGTCGGAGCAGATGTCTGGAACTCGGGGTTTATTGTGTCGAGTCCGGTGGTTTCGAAAGAGAAATTGGAGGTTGCTGTCAAGTGTTTGATGTGTGACTCAGAGAAAAGTAGGGAAATTCGAGCAAATGCTAAGTTAATGGCAGAAAAGTTGAAGAGTGCCACTGAAGAAGGTGGATCATCTCATTCACAGCTCATTGCGTTGATTGAGGAAATCAAAAGTTGTTCTATCAAGAATTCCACTTGAAATGTATCTTCAATGTTATCACTACTTGAAATAAATTTGGCAAAATTGTCACAATTTGCCTGTTTTTAATTTTCTTTAAGAGTCTATTTGGAAGGAAACCTTGTAATAGGATTTAATATAATTACAAAATCTAGTAATTAAACGATATAGTAATTACTTGAACATATTTTTTTTGTGGTAATTAGTAAGATTTTTATTACCAAAATTGGATTTATGTACAAAAGACAAATACTGAATATTGGACATCAAGTCTCAACCTTCGGTCTAAGCTTAGAAACTAAAATAGCAAAAAGATCGTCTCAATAACAAAAGTAATTAGGATGGGTAGTAGTGTAAGTTCTCCATCCACCTTGCAATCTTCACCTTCATTCAACCTCTAAAATGGATTTCCTAAACTATTTGTCTAGCAAGTACCTCAATACTCTGCTGCTTGCCTGGAAACACTCTATAATTTTTTTCCATCCACACATGGTAAACAACAGCCGCTCATAGCATTCTGTATACCTCAACTATTGGAATGCTCCCACTAGCATGTTGCATCGCTCACTGTAATTCATCTTCCCAGGCCATTGAATTTCTAGTGACACCTATCTAGTTGAGCAGCTTCTTCCAGAGTTGTGCAGTGGTCTCACATGTAAAGAACAGATGGGCCAAGCTTTCATGATTTTGCTCACATAAGGGACAAAATTGACCTTGAGTCACACACCACTTGAATAACCTATCTCTTGTATACAATCTCCCTAGTGCAGCCAATCTGAATATGAAAATCTATTTGGGTAGACCTTGGTTGTTACACACAAGTTTCCTCTATTCTACTTTCTGGAATGTACCCCTTAAGTCCATGTAAAATTGCTTTGTAGAGAATTTCTCCATGTTCTGTACCTCATTCAATATATAGCCTGCTTCATTAAAGTACTTTGTGGCTTTCAAAAATCTTCTGAACAATCCAAGATGCTTTCTTCGGGACATATTCAAACATATTCATGTTCCTCCCATAATAACAATGAATCCACTTCACCCAAAGTTTATCTTTTTTCCTATAAATATTCCACAACAGTTTACTAATTGCCGCTTTATTCCAAACTGCAATGTCTAGAATATTTAAACCACATGCCTACCTTGGATAAGAGACCCTATCCCAAGCTAACAAAGCTTTTTTGACAACTCACTACCACCGGACCAAAGGAAATTTCTACAAGTAGCTTCAATGACTTTAACAACTTTCTTGGGTAAGATGAAGATTTGCGCCCAGAAGACTTGTATAGAGAACAACACTGACTTTATCAATTGGGATCTGCTAGCATAGGATAAGAATCTAGTAGTCCAGGATTTAATCTTTCCCAACATTTTATCCAAAAGAGGTTGGCATTGAACAACATATACTCTCTTGGTAGTTATAGGGACCCCTAAGTATCTAATAGGGAGTTCCCCTTTGCTGAATCCCAAGAGATTATGGATATCATTTTGGACCTCATGTGCAACACCTCCATAGTAAACAGAGCTTTTGCTCAAGTTTGCAACCAAACCAGAGGCCTTAGAAAACTTTGAAACCTATCAAATAGCATATGAGCAGACATAAAATCTCCTCTACGAAATAAGAGTAAGTCATCTGCAACCCCCAACTGGATCAGATTCATTTTAATACATTTAGGATGGAAGTACCATGACAAATAAGAAAGGAGAAAGGGGGTCACCTTGCCTCAATCCGTTCCTAGACTCGAACGGTTTAGTAGGCTTCCCTTTATTGAGTATAGAATAAGAAACAGTTCTAACACACCCCATAATCCATTTTACATCAAACAAATAATACTTAGACATATTTGTTTGATGTAATGTTGTTTACCCTAAAAACGGATTGAATTTATATGTAGTTCTAAGGACACATGATTTCACTTGGCACAAACTGAGAAAATATGTAAATTGATATTAAAATTGACTGTAAATAAAAATAAAGCAAATCAAATGAGACGTGCAACTTTGGCCCTCAAGACAGGTTGCTCTCGAACTAATGAATGAGCAAAGTGAGATATGAATAAAATAACAGAGTATTGATAGCTTAAAGAATAGTATATTTCTTCAAATTACGTGAATCTGATGCCTTTACAAATGACTAGGCCTCCTTTATATAGTAGGGGAGTTCTATTTATAGTATAATTCTAAATACAGTAAGAAATCCCATGATTGGCTAATTAACTCACCTCATCTTGATACGTGATGAGATTTTCATCGTGATCCTTGCTCGACAACAGATATTTCGGCTTAATGTTACTTGAATAGGTAAACCTTCATCGATCTCGCTCGATCTCCGTTCCGCTTGGTCTTGGTCTTGGTCTTGGCTGGTCTTGTCCTTGACCTGTCTCTGAACTATGGGTTCGGCAATCTAACGTCGTACTGAGGCTCGATATAACACGAGGACGAACCGTGGCCTTTCATGATCCAACCTCGATTAGTTATAAGAAGGGCAGGCCCGTTCTGACCGTATACAGATAGTCCCCTTGTTTCTTAGAAATAAGATGATGAGAAATGATTTGAATTCCCAACCTCCAACTCTATGAGTGATGACGTTAGTGACGAGCTCGACCGTGACGTAAGCGATGAAATATCCTGTCGGTCTAGTTACCAAGGCGTTAAATGCCTGTCAGGATCTGGTTGGCCGCTACCGGTTCTGAATATCGCCTTCAACCTATAAAACCTCAATCTTCTCTCATTCAAACTTTTACAATCAACATCTTCTCTGCTCTTGTTTTCAAAGAATCCTTACTTCATAATTTCCATATCCAAATTCCTTGAACTCTAATCCATACCCTTACTCTCTTATTTTCTTTTCATAAATAGCCAAAACTTCTAAAACCGTGCTGCAAAAAGAGGCTACTTCTTCATCGCGTCCCGACGGCGATGCGGCTGCGACGGAGCCCATCCTAAGGAATTTTTTTCGATGAGGTGCCCGACAGTTACTGACTTTAAAATAGAGAAGACCTCCCCAGTGGAGGGTCGATGCGAGACGATGTCGATATATACATGCACCATCACGAAGAACATCCTCGATAAGGTCAAGGAGGAATGCAACTGGGAGAATAAAGATGTGGCCGTTCCCTCTCCTGAGGAATCGATCACCACCTACGTGAGAGGTATCTAAGTGTTTACATTTACACCTTTACGTTTAGTCCTTTGGATCCCATAATCGTAGCCTTCTGCAAAAGATACAATGTCACCCTAGGCCAGATCCACCCCTCGTTCTGGAGGATAGTCGTTATCCTCCATTTTTTTCACGAGCAAGATCGAGGGATATACTTTCAACCTCCATCATCCCATGCGCCTTTACTATCCCCGGCTCTATCGAGGGGGACTAGTTAAGCTTTCCTGTCGGGCCAGGAGAGCCCCGTTCTCTAGTATCGACGAGTCTCGTGATCGAGGCTGAATGGGAAGATTCGTCCAAATAAGGACATCGGATCTGATCCCTGTCGAAGACATGCCGTTCCCAAAGAGGTGGAATATGAATCGTAAGTGCCTTTAACTTGAATGCTTGCTTTGCCATTTTTACTTCCTTCTATCTTTCCTTATTTCTGTTTTGGTGTTGCACTTGTGGCCCAGATGCCGGATCGATTCCAGAATTGAAGCGATGGGCCGAAGGCCTAGTGTCTTAGAGGCCTTACTCTGAACCTGCTTGGATGGAGATATGAAAGGGTCTATGGGAAGCCTGCAACCATGGATAATTTCTGTTTCAAATTGTTTGTTGTTTCAGCCTTTTCTCAAGCTAACCTATCTCCCTTTCGTTTGCAGGTCCCGGGAAGGATGTTGCGATGAGACCCCCTTTCGGTGATGAAGAAATCCTTCCCCAACCATCAGCTCCAAATCCGGCCAAGGAGAGAAAGAGAAAAAGGGCCCTGAGTCCCCTTGGCTCGAAAATGAAAATACCGGCGAAGAAACCTCGTAAGCCCAAGGTGGATGTCAGTGCCATATCCTCGGACTCAATCTGCTGATTAAAGGATGAGTTTGAAGAGGAAGAAGAAGAAGACAACTCCAAGCTGTTGGCTCGTGCGCGGGCTACTGCGTTGGTACAAAATCCCACCGAACTAGAGGCATCGATGAGGAAGCTTCGGCCGAGGTCCCTGGATCGGAAAGAATAGAGGTCGCCCCATCCCCAGCTAAGACGGTGGAGAGAGAGAGTATGGAGGCAAGGCTTCCCAAGTAATGGAAGAGGTCCCTGGGGTCGAGCTCGGGGTGGTTGACATTTTGGAATCCCCCCATATTTCGGACACCATGATTCGAGAGGCCAACATGCTGAATGGTCATTGAGTCATAGTAAATGACCTTAACCTTAATTACTGAAAGAGTAATTTTGAGGACCCTAAGGGGTAGTATAGGAATCTCAAATTGAAGAATCTTGGGTGTAACAATCCAAGAAACTTCTAGAATTAGGAAATATCATAAAATAAGATATTTTAGGGGTAAAACGGTAACTTCAAAAAGGGGATAAGGGCTGGAATCAATAGAAATGTTCTAGAAGGGTACAGTTGTCCAAAATGATAAGGTTTGACAGTTGTACTTGTACCATTTTCAGCCTAATTGGATAGGGAATATGCTGATAATATGCTACCCTAAAAACCCCCTATAAATACCCTACCCTATTCTTTGAAAAAGGGCTCTAGACAAAATTCTAGACTTACACACACACAGAATTTTCAAACAGATTTTTTTTTGTTCTGGAATACTGTTTCATTACTTCTCAAAAAATAGAAAGGTGCTGGAAAAGTATTGGAATCATGTGTAACGACACGACCGGTCATTTTGAGCTCTAACACGTCGTTCAGCGGTTGGAAGTCATGAACATCTTCATTTCAGGTATATTTACTTGTGCGTATGGTCGGAATTGAAATTCAGGAAGATCAGAGTTGAATGGAAAGGAGAATATTCATTTTAGAAGCCTTAAGTTGGAAGAATCGACTCAGACTGGAATTTGGAATAAACGACCTCGGAATCAGTATTTGAAGGTTCCAGCAGGTTTGTATGATGATTTAAGACTTGGGCGTATGTCCGGATCGGGATTTGGGTAATCCGGGAGCGTTGCGGCGTATACTGTGGAAGTTAGCATTTTTGAAGGAATTTCCTAAGTTTGTCTTGAAGCGCATTTCAGAGATATTTATGTCCGTTTGGGATTCTGAGTCTGGTAATAGCTCTGTATGGTTATTCTGGAGTTGGGAGCGCGATCGGAAGTGAATTCGGATGTCCGAAGGTCATTTTGAAGTCATTTGGCTAAAGATAAAAAATTGAAGGTTTTGAAGAATCCGACCAGAAGTGGGAAATTTGATATCGAGGTTGGAATGTAATTCCGGGAGTTGGAGCAGGTCCGTAATGTCGAATATGACTTGCATGCAAAATTTGGGGTCAATCGGACGTGATTTGACAGGGTTCGGCATCGGACGTGGAAGTTGAAATTTCTTAAGTCTTAAAGATTTGGATTAGAGAGCGATTCGTCGTTTCGATATTGTTTGATGTGTTTTGAGGCTTCGAGCAAGTCCGTGTTATGTTTTGGGATAGGTTGGTGTAATTGGACGGGGTCCTGGGGGCCTCGGGTGGATCCCGCGTGGTTAACAGATCGAAAGTTGAAGTTTGAAAAGAGCTGAAGTTGCTGTCATCTGGTGCGACCGCACCTGCGATGGAATTTCCGCAGGTGCGGCTTGGACGCCGCAGGTGCGAAGAATTTGGGGGTCCGGCTGGCAGCGCAGGTGCGATGGTATTTCCACACCTGCGAGGTCGCATGTGCGGGTTATGGGTCGCAGGTGCAGACTTGGCTCGAGCTGAGGAGAGCCGCAGGTGCGGAGTTTTGGTCGCACTTGCGGAATCGTAGGTGCCGTTGTTGGATCGCAGGTGCGGGAAACGACCTGGGCAGAATGTTTTAAATCCGAGATTTGTTGGTCATTTCTTCACTTCTTCTTTGGTTTGGGCGATTTTGGAGGAGCTTCAAGAGAGGATTTTCGTCATGAATCACAAGGTAAGTAACTCCTTAAGGTTTCTAAGTTAAATACAAGATTATTACATGGATTGAACACGAATTTTTGGAAAATATGGGGTTTTGGAGAAAACCTAGGAATTTGGTAAAAGTGGATTTTAGCCACGAGTTGAGCATGAATATTTGAGTAAATTGTATAATTGGACTAGTAAAATTATGGGTAAAGTATATCTTCGAGAAATTTCGGAATCCAGGCACGTGGGCCCGAGGGCATTTTGGTCCATTCACTAAGCGGAGTTGGGAATTTTGTATAATTTGAATTGTTAACAAGTATTTGGGTATATTCTCATTAGTTTGCCGTTATTTGGCTAGGTCCGGAGCATTTTGCAATGATTCGAGTCGTCGGAAGGGCTTGGAGGTCGGTTACGGAATTTCGGAGCGAGGTAAGTCTCCTTTCTAACTTTGTGAGGGGGAATTGTCCCCCTAGGTGAACTAAATAAATATATGAAATTATTTGCGGGAGCTACGTACGCACGAGGTGACGGGAGTCCGTGCGTAGCTACTATTATGCCATGTCCGGGTAGTCTAGGACCCACTAGCATGCCTACATTGTTATACATGTGATACTATGAATGATATTTGTCTGGTGATATTACCGAATTAGTAATTGAACAATTAAAAGAACCAGAACTTGTTTTTCTCAATCAATTTAGACAAAAATAGATTCTTCCTTGTATGATCGTGTTCCTGAGGGACCAGTGATGTTTTAAAACTTGGCAAATGATTTTCCAGAAATGTTTTAAACTATATCTTCATGTTCACCTAAAGAGAATTTTATCACTTCTTTAAGAAGCTGTCTTCCTGATGAAATATGAATCTATTATGTGAATACGTGTACATATGAGCACCTGAGTCGCAGGTATGATTCGCGAGCAGGCTAGCCGTATTCTTATTATGTCAACCGCGTCGCATGACCGATTCGCGAGCGGAGTATAAATGCATCTATGGTTCGAGCCGTTCGACCCTCGGCAGTGCACAATTTATTATTGTTGGTCCGCGCCGTTCGACCCTCGGCAGTGGTGTGCATATGATAAATGCTGCATTTTTCCCATGACTTATACATTGTTTATTTGTCTAAAGAGAGTTATGAACTGCCAGTTAAAAAGAATAAGAATTGATATGTAAGAATGTGAAATAAGTCTATGCTTCTTACTCCTGATTATTATTTACTTGCCAAACTGAAATGACGAAAGTTCAAGGTGCTAAATGTGACTCAAGTTGGTATTCCTTATTCCCTGATCATTATTAAATTGTCTATGATATCCATGCTTAATGTCTCACTGAAATTATACTAGACTGACTTATAGAAAGTGTCAAGTCGACCACTCGTCACTACCTCTCTGAGGTTAGGCGGGATACTTACTGAGTACACGTTGTCTTCGTACTCATACTACACTTGCTGTGCATTTTTGTCGCACAGGTACTATCATAGCAATAGGGCTGACTTGGAGATTTAGACGAGCTGCATTACTCGGAGACGACCCGCAGCCGATAGAGTCACCCTCTATGTACTGTATTTTCATTCTAAATTACTTGTCCAATCTGTATTTCAGACAAACTTTGTAGTATTTGTATAAACTCTTAGAATCTGCTCATGCACTTGCGACACCGGGTTCTGAGAAATGTATTTGGGTGGTATTTTACAAAAAAAAAAGACTGTTGTTTTTACTGAATGGATTTTTATCTAGTTGTTATGTATTAAAATGAAAGGTAACGATTTCGAAAATGCTAAAACAGGAATTTTACTTCTATTAATTAATGATTGGATTGCCTGACAGTGATGTCCGGCGCCATCACGACCTTATGGATTTTGGGTCGTGACATCATGAGTTCAAAAACATTTTAGAAAATTTCGGTTCTCCTGTTGATTTCTCTTCAAAATCTTGGGTCGGTTAAGCTTTATTCTGGGGAATTCTAGTTGATTTGTTGTTGTTTTTGCTGCTCCGTTTAAGCTTCAAACAACTTTTTGGTATTTTGACCTTTATTTGGTCAAGGTCTTGTTCTCTATTGTCTTTCATTATATTTTGAGGTATGTAACAATCACCATATGTTAAATAGAGTTTTTTGTTTGGGATAATGCTTGGATATCAGTGTTTATGTTGGTTTTAAACTTCAGCTTCTAGGTGTTGACAAATTCATCCAAGTTTAAATGACATTTCCTGATTATGGTTCCTTTCTTGCTAGTTCCAATTTTGTCTAAATGTACCTGATAGTTCGACTTCTATTTTTTTTATTGCTTTCCTGTGGATCTATGCGTATTAGGATAACATCATGGACTCAAATATGACCACGAGTTGGTCAGATTTAATCCTAAAGATGTATATAACCAGCTGTAAGAAAGGGCATGATAAGGGGTCCATGAACCCTTAGAATTGAAGGAGGCATCCGATGAAGCCTAACTCAAGGACATAGTAGTATTGTTAGTTATGTATTAAGTAGAAATTTTGTAATGTTTTTTTTTTGTTAAAAAAATAGATTTAATCAAATTATGTAATAGTTTATTCTTAGTATTTTGCCAAAAAACGAATGTCTATTGTAAATATGTCTCCCCTCATCCTTTAAAGTTCAGTCAGTATACATCTTTGGGCTAGTCCCTATTTGGTTGTTTTTGAAAATCCAAGGATTAGGATAGAACCGGACTGGGCTAGTGAACATCCCATAAAAGGTCGCCTGAACAGGTTGGGCCTCGAGTCATTGAGCCTAAGTATAAAGTGGCTCTTTATATTTAATTTGATATTCATAGAGTCTTAAATTTCGGTTAACCCAGTTATCCCAGAATAAACTGAGTTAAGCACTGTCTTGAGCGATTTCTTTATTTTACTGTTCAATAACTAATAGAGAAACAAGTTTCAAGTTCGTTATTAATTTTATGCATAACTGCAGATTTAGAAAGTGCATGAATTGAATTGTTTCTCTTATCATGTAATTTCTATGTATAGCATGAATTGAATTATTTCTCTTATCATGTAATTTCTGTGCATAACGTACTTAGGTTGTTCCTAAAAAAGAGACTGGCCTAAACATTTAGTCTAAATTAGTCCAAAACTAGCAAATGACTCAAATATACCAGGCTACCAAATTTAGTCTCATAGAGATTTTGAGTGATTCCCTATCTTGTAACCTGAAATTTTCCTCAGAACTAGTCTTATAAATTAATTTAGGAAACTCACTTTAGATATAGTGAAATTCAAACTCATTCCTTAGTTAGATAGTACTTTAGACTTAAAAAAATAAATTAATAATCAAAGTATACGTTCGCGTAACTTTGAATAAAAATAACTAAAATACACCTTTTTTCTCAAAATTTTGTATACGTTTACGTAACACAAATAAATATTAAAATGAACACTCTAGAGACACTTTTAGGAACGAATTTTTAAAATTATCGGAATTACGTATATGCTCGCATGACGTGATTTTGATTTCTTTTTACAACCAAAACAAAAAAAAAATACGCGCTTGCACAACCTTAGTTACTTCTTTAATTGAATTCAGTGTCGAGAATTATGCACACGTCCGCGTGACATAATTTTTGACACATCTCAATCTCAACGGGTTTTACGCATACGTGACCCGTCCCAAAATAACTCTTTGAATACATAATACAAAATACAAAAGAATAATAAAAGCGATAAAAATATAAAAAATGCACATAGGTATAAAAGCAGTAATTAAATAATTTAGGCTAAGTTTAATCATTAAGCGACCGTGCTAGAACTACGAAACTCGGAAATGCCTAGAACCTTCTCCTGGGTTAACAGAATTTCTTACCCGGATTTCTGGTTCGCAGACAATTTAAACAGAGTCAAAATTCCTCGATTTGGGATTTTTAATAAATAAATGGTGTCCCGGAACACCGTAAAAATTTTGGGTAGCGACTCTGAATAAATAAATAAATCCCAAAATTGAATAATGTCACTTAAAGTGGAAAAACTCCCTTATTACCCTTACCAGGTAAAAAAGGAGGTGTGACATTCCCATGTTTTAATTTTTTGATTGAAATTCAATTGAAGTCACCATATAAGAACGTTGACATGAGAAAGGATTTATGTTCAAATAGTATAACTTATATAAGGTAAAAGATTCAAATTTCTAGATATTAGGTTTTCTTACCTAGTTTAATAAGGAAAAGTTTAATATGCAAAATTTAATTGATTTGAAAATTTTAAATATTAGGAAAGTAACTTAAATTACAATTTTGTTCAGTGTAAAAACTGTGTTTAAAGAGGTAAAAAAGACGAACGATATTTCGCTAAAAATCTTCGTGCTTTTAATATAATACTAGTCTCTATGAACGTGCGTTGCACGTAAATATTCAATATATTTAATAATTGCATGTTGATGTCAATCAATAATCTTTATTTTGCCTTGAAAATTTTCAGTTTTATAACAACAACAACAATATAATTCCATGTAGATAAGTTTTCAGTTGTTGAATAATTTAAATGTTTTAAGTTATTTGGTGTAAAGTACTTTGTTACTTGTGTCCTATTCAGGCGCGTACTTTATCTACCTCTAAAGTAACTCTAATTCAACCACTATGGATATGAATTATTCTAGGAGTTAACTTGACTTTACATTACAATTGTAACCAATGTTGGAATTATCAGCAAACTTCGACATAATTCACCACAAAGGTCTGAACTTCTACTTTCATGAATGTAGTAGTTGTTTAATTAGACTGGTAATCGAAATCCTGAAATAATATTTGTTTTAAAACTCTATTTTTAAATATGATATTTTTAAAATTAACAAAAACCAATAGAAACGTGGTAGAATAAGACAAATGGGTGTATACGTTAATCAATATTTCGGAGATATTATAGGCGTTTAACATTTAACGTGAAATATTTATGCTTTTATAATAATATATATAAATATAGATATTGATATAGATAGTTAACAAACATTAAGAATACCTCAATAATATGCTAAAGGAAAACAATTGAGATATTGGTCTAGAGATACTTTAGATTAGGAGTACGGTAATACGACCATCTAATGTTCCCCGAAATTCTTGTTTAAACAGAAGATTATGGTGGAAAAAGTTATTTCTCTTCTAGATCTTATTGTAATTAAAAAGGGTTAAAAACATACAAGGAACACAAAATCGAGTTTCCAAACAAAAATTAAAGTTGTTTTAAAAGAAGCGTTGCAAAATCAACAATTGAAAAAAAAATGATGATAGCATTAGAAACTTGTAATCATTAAATTTCATGAATATTTTTATTGGTCAAAATTTCGCACTTTAAACATTCCACACCTCATAAAAAATCCCTTTATATTCTTTTCTCACTATTTTCCCTTAATCAATTATAGACGATATCTAAAATTAACGCTAAAACTCTATATAATATATTCTCAACTCATAAAAATAATGTATAAAGTGTGACTGATCAAAGGATGTTTAGAATTTGGGGTCATAGGTGTAGAAGATGCCTAAACTAAAGTCTGTATTAGGAGACAATAAAATTAATTTGGTCAAAATAAATATGTTTAATGTGGAACGAATGAAACATAGTGAAGAAACACATAAGAAAACTCTAAGAAACTCACGACAAAATCTTAGTCTCTATTTAAATACAAATACAATTACATATCTAAGCCAACGAAAAATATTGTATCATGTATAAATCTAACAATACATGAACATGTATAAGCAAATAGTACTTATCACATGAAATTATTAAATACCGTAGAAGTGAAGAAAATAAATGAAAAGAGATTAGACTTACCTTGTTAACTAAGAGTCAAACATTTGAAATTTCTTCCAAGATAGCATATGTAAAGTTAGATAGTAGAAAAGAAATACTATAAGAAAAATTCATTCTAAGAGGTTTATTCTCCCGTAGCCACACCATAGGCTAACAATGCAACGACCCGGTCGGTCGCTTTGAGAGTTAGCGCCCCAATCCCCTAATAACAGCTTCTCCTATGTCTTATTATGTTAATGGAACGTGTTGGAGCGTTGAAAGTTGGAGTGATTTTGGACACATAGTCCTTTGAGGTGAATTTTAACTTCAGAAATTGAGCCGTAGCTAGAGATGTGTGAAGACGGATCCGGAATGTACATCCGTCGACTCCGTTAGCTCCGGTGAGTGATTTTGGGGGTTAGGAGCGTGTTCGGATTGAGTTTTCGAGGTCAGATGTAGATTTAGGCTTGAATTGGCGAAAGTTAGAATTTCGGCGATTTCGGTCGATAGGTGAGATTTTGATATCAGACTCGGAATGGGATTCCGAAAGCGACATCAGGTCCGGAATGTCATTTATGACCTGTGTGCAAAATTTGAGGTCATTCGGATAAGTTTAGACATGTTTCGGCGTCGAATGTGAATTCTTGAAAATTCCTAAGTTCTTAGGCATGGATCTATGCATAATTGATGATTTTGATGTTATGGGATGTGTTTTTAAGGCCCAACCAAGTTTGAATAAGGTATTTGGGTCAGTTGGTAAGTTTGGTTGAGGTCCCGGGGACCTCGGGGTTGTTTCGGATGCCCAACGGGTGAAATTGGAGCCTTATGTGCTGCTGAACAAGACCTTTTTCTGGTGTCTCGCACCTGCAAAGATTTTTCCGCAGGTGCGGACACACAGGTGCGGCCGGCCTGGTCGCAGGTGCGGTTGTTGAGTGGGGTGGCTAGAGGTCGCATGTGCGACCTGGGTTCCGCAGGCGCGGGACCGCAGGTGCGACCAAATGACCGCAGGTGCGGCCCCAGGTGATCTTAAGTGAATTTCGCACCTGCGATGGAATTTCCGTAGGTGCGGTTAAAGGGACCGCAGGTGCGAGATCCTTGTCTTGTTTATTCCAAAATCCGAGGGTTGGAAATTCATACGTCCAAATCGTTTGAGAGCTCGGGAATTGGCGATTTTCAGTGGGATTTGAAGAGAAGGATCATAGATTTGGGCCACCGGGAGTTGGATACTCGTGGCAAGAGCGTGATTATTGGTTGATTAGCACAGTCGAGGTAAGTGGCTTGCCTAATTCTGTGTTGGAGAATTTCCCTTAGGCATTTATAACTGATTTTTGATATAAAAACCCCGTGTACGGGAGGTGACGAGTACGTGCACGGGATATTTTCACTAATTCCATTGTTTCCTTCTATGACATACTTCATCTTCAATTCCTATTATTACTGTTATTGGTTTAACTAATTAGTGACTTAAGATTTTATCAAGTCAAACAATTTTACCTGGTTTTCCACTCGTTACTATTATTTGAAACTGGTTTAAGTACTTTACTCTATATTTGCCAACTGTTTTTCCTAAACTTTTAAATTACGCTATATCCGGAATACGTCTCGCATTACACATTTACATTGGGACTGCGGGCTATGACCTGAGACTTTCCCTTGCATTGTATTGCATATTTACGTTGGGACTGCGGTCTATGACCTGAGACTTTCCCTTGCATTTCATTGCATATTTACATTGGGATTGCGGGCCGAGACCTGAGACTTTCTCTTGCATTGCATTGCATATTTACATTGGGACTGCGGGCTGAGATCTGAGACTTTTCCCTGTATTGCATTGCACGACTATCTACTGATTCATATGCTGTGCGAAACTGAGATTTATTACATTCGTTCTTTCCAGTTCACTTTACTTCTCGTTAATTATTACTGCTTTACTTAACTGTTAATTATATGTGTTTATTTTTGCAAACTCAGTAGAGCCGCAATCTGACCTCGTCACTACTTGACTGGGGTTAGTCTTGGCACTTACTGAGTACCGAATGTGGAGTACTCACGCCCTTTCCTACGCATGTTTTCCCCATGTGCAGATCCAGGTACCGGTACACAGCACTTCGGCTAGGAGTACCCAGGCAGCATTCTTGGAAACCGCGAGGTAATTTTGCTGCGTCCGCAGAATCCCACGTGTCCCCGTCTACTCCATCACACACTTAATAGATAGTCAGATATACATTTCTTATTTCTGTTGTATAGAGCTTACTTGTGTAAAGCTTGAGATTGTGATATTCCGGGTTTTGGGAAAAGTAAAAGTTATAGCAGCCGAGCGGCTAGCTCTTAATATTATTGTTTCTTTACTGTTTCTATTTCTATTTCGTCTTACTTCCGAAATTGTTAGGCTTACCTAGTCGTAGAGACTAGGTGCCGTCGCGAGATCGTTCGGAGGGTAAAACGGATCGTGACAAGTTGGTATCAGAGCATCTAGGTTCATAGGAGTCACAATTACAAGCCGGTTTATTAGAGTCTCGCGGATCGGTGCGGAGACGTCCGTATCTATCTTCGAGAGGCTATGTAATTGTTAAGAAAAGTCATACTTCTTGGAATTCCTTATCGTGCTAGTCATTGTCATCAAAACTCTTAAACTCTATTCTATTCTTGCTTACAGATGGTTCGTACTCGTACCGAATGTATTGATGACCAGGCACCCGAGCCCCCAGTCAGATTCACCAGAGGCAGAGGTCGGGGCAGAGGACGAGCACGCGGTGCAGCCCGAGCACCGGCTAGAGCAGAGGCAAAGGATCCCCCAGCAGCTACAATTGGAGGGGCACCGGAGGTTCCTGCTATTACTCCAGCCCTCCAGGAGACCTTAGCTCAGTTCTTGAGTGCCTTCAGTACTCTGTCTCAGGCGATATTACTTCCGATAGCCCCAGCTACATCCCAGGCCGGGGGAGGGGCACAGACTCCCACAACCCATACTCCTGAGCAGAGGGTTCATATGGGGCAGGTTCCAGAGTATACCCCTATGCCTCCAGCAGCTCCAGTTCAGCATGAAGCCAGAGCAGCTGCATCGGAGTCTGAACAACTCCGTCTTGAGAGGTACAAGAAGTACCACCCACCTGAGTTCAGCGGATTAGTTTAAGATGACGCTCTGGGTTTTCTTGAGGAGTGTCATCGCATTCTCTGCACTATGTGTATCGTGGAGACGAGTGGGGTCTCATTCACTGCTTTCCAGCTGAGGGGAGCAGCTTACCAGTGGTGGCGTGCTTTTGAGCTTAGCAGTCCGGACGAGGCAGCTTCACTGACTTGGGCTCAGTTTTCAGAGATATTTCTACATGAGTTCGTCCCTCAGAGTCTCAGGGATGCTTGGCGTGCAGAGTTTGAGCAGCTACACTAGGGTACTATGACTGTGTCAGAGTATGCAGTCCGTTTCAGTGACTTGGAACGCCATGCCCCAGCTTTGGTTTCTATTGTTAGAGAGAGAGTTCGACGCTTTATTGAGGGGCTCCATCCCATCATTCGGACTAGTATGGCCAGAGAGCTGGAGACAAATATCGTTTATCAGCAGGCCGTGAGTATTGCCTGGAGAATTGAGAGTATGCTGACCCGGGACTCTCCGGATCGTCACTGTAAGTCACCGTGAGCAGGCCGTGAGTATTGCCTGGTGGCGCCATCTTTCTCCGGATCGTGAATTGGAAATTTTAAATTGCAATGAAAAGAAACAAATGCTCTATTTATATCTACTCTTGGATTAAGTTTTACTACTCCAAGTAGTCCATACTTTGTTTAACGATTTCATTTATCTCAATATATATATCTATCTATCTATATCATACTATATTATAAGTGTGAAGTCTAAAGTTGAAAATCAAATTACTAAAATATCCCTTCAAAGTTAGTTGACCCTTTGTCCTTGAATAAAAAAAACCTTCATTAAATAATTACTTTTACGTTAAAAAAAATTTATTCCATCTACCTATAGTTATTGTAGGTATTATTGATAGTGCCTAAATTCATGACTAATTTAATACAAGACCAATGCATTCATTAAACGCAAATTAGAGACTGTCCATTCATATACTAGGTTTATCTTTTCGTTTCAGTTTTAATTTGCCCAAACCACTATATATCTTGATGCAAGAACATTTGTTGTTATCAAGAAAAGGTAAAACAAATCAGTCATGTTCGGGGGTAAAAAGTTTGAAGTACTTTAGATTCTGGCGTGATTGCTCGAAAAGTTAAGATTTCATTTACGCAAAGATAAAATGTGGTAAAGGAGAAAAATCAGGTACAGTTTGTATGTATATTATGTTTGCTAATTAGAATAAATGTCAAGAACCCTCCTACATTTCCTTTGATCCTTCAAAATTGTAGTACTGTTCTTGTATGAGTAAAATGAACTATAAAAAATGCAAGAAACTGGATAATATAGGGTCGGGGAGGAGAGTTGAGGATTGTGTATTTGTTAATGTTGGGTTCTTTTGTATTGTTTATTACACATTTAATTTTATATGATCACCAATTGACAAGTTTACTATACACTATAGTCAGTGCAAGACAATTTCGAGGATACGTTTTCTATCTACCTTTTAGCTTATAATTATGATAATTTTACTTTGTTAGTTAGTCATTCAAATATTTAACTATATCTAAAATCAATCCTTCTTAACAGTTCATTTAACATATTTTGTATTAATATGAAGAAACGAAAAATTCTATAAGTGGGGTCAAGGGAAGGTAGTGCGTACACATATCTTACGGAAAAGTAGAAAATCTGAAGAAATAATAGTATTTCAGTTTAGATAAAATACATAACATATTCATATTAAATTGCGTATTTTTATGACGGTGAAATAATCCAAATAATACATAAGTTATTATTAACCAAATAAGTAGAAAATCCAAATAAGTTATGTGATTCTTATTTATATGGAACTAAAAAATGGCAACCAAACACGATTGGTAATATTTATGTCCTATTTTATGAAACAAAATTACCATAATAAGAAAACAAGTATTGCTTCAATTTTAACAAGGTTGATTCAGTGATCCGCTAAATTACATATTTATCTTTTTATTTTATTTTTTGTGTATTACAACATTTATTTTTGAGTTTTATACTTTAACAAGAGATACACGCGCAACGCACGTTTAGAAACTAATTATTATAAAAACACGAATATTACAATACTAAATATTGATCGACGAAAATATCCTCGAAATATTGACGGGCCTTTATGCCCTTGCAAACTTAAATCATTCGTTCAAAGAAATTACTTGATTTGGAAAGAATAGGGAATATAGAAATTTTAAAACCAAGTAAGGTTTTATCTCTATGGATAATTTTTCGTTGTGGGACTCTAAATTTGAATAGGAGTGGTGTTTTGGGTATACATTGTCAACTTGAAAAGAAATAAATTACGTTATCTATGCTATAACTTTTTATGCTTTATATTATTTGTCACGACTCGTTTTACCCTTCGAATGGTCTCGCGATTCTGATGACCCAAACGGTTATCCTGTGCTAACCTAGCTAAATTTGTGTTTCGAGGCTCCGAAAGCCTCCATTAATCTCACCTCGATATGTGTGTGCAGCCCGGGCGTGTAGTCGGGAAGCTTCTATGTGAAAACTTGATGAAAAACTGAAATTTCTAATAATTAATTGATTAAAGTTGACTTTGGTCAATATTTTTGGTAAACGGATCCGGACCCGTGATTTGACGGTCCCGGAAGGTCCGTAGGAAAATATGGGACTTGGGCGTATGCCCGGAACCAAATTCCGAGGTCCTGAGACCGAGAAATGGATTTTTAAAGGAAATTATTTTCTGAGAAATAGAAAGGTTTTTGAAAATGATATATAAGGTGAAAACCGTATTACCGGAGCCCGGAGCAGGTCAAATATGATTATTATGCCTTGGTCGGTTCGGTGCATTGAAACCAAATTCGGAAACTTGAAATTTTCTAAGTTTGATCCTATGGGTTTTGGAGGGTGATTCTGAGTTTTAACATTGCTTAGGATATTCCTAAGGCTCGAGTGGGTTCGTAATATGATTTATGACTTGTTGGTATAATTGCACGGGGGCTCGGGTGGGCCCAGGGGCCTCCCGGACCCCGATCAAGGCAAGAACCAGCAGCTTCAGCTGCTGGTGCACTGAATTTACATGCTATTTACTTGTTTGAGAGCTTCTATCTTAAATTATCCTTATTCAAGTTGTTTGGCCCGGAGGGAAACTCTAGAATTTTATTGTTATTGTCTTCTGGTATTGGAAGGGGGATTTTACTTGCATCCTTGACTGTTCCATGTCTACCTGCTTTCCATATTTATTGTTCCTATTTAATATTGTTGCAACATATTATTACCATTGACCTGGTGAGTAAAACGTCTACTTCTCGTCACTACTTCTTCGAGTTTAGACGGGATACTCACTGGGTACATATTTAAATATATGTACTCATGCTACTCTTCTGTACTTAATTGTACAGGTTCTGAGGTGGCTGCATCCGGTCACTATTCCGGTGGTCATCGTTGAGAGTTTCCCATTTAGCCGACTACACGGTGAGCTGCTTTCCTTGGCGATCTCGGCAGCGCTGTGGAGTCCCCTGCTTACATTTTTGTTATTATTGTCTATTACCTTTCAGATAGTATTGTATTTACTAGTAGTACTTTGTTATTCCCTCAGTCGCCTGTTGACTCGTGATACTAGGTTCTGGCACACTTAGCGATTTTTGTATGATATTTTTGAAACGTTGTATGTGCTAGCACTACTTTTGAGTTATATACTCCCACGTGTTTTCACTTAAAAGTTGTTTGAATGATTTTCTTACTTTAAGAACCCGAAAACGATTTTAATCACTTAAACATGTAAGTAACCTCACTAGTAGATAGGTGTTGGCTTGCCTGATCCCGGTGTTGGGAGCCATCTCGACCTGAGCGGAATTTGGGTCATGACAACATGGTATCAGAGCTCTAGGTTCACGTAGGTCTCACAAGTCACAGGCAAACCTAGTACAGTCTTGCGGATCAATACAGAGACGTCTGTATTTATCTGCGAGAGGCTATAGGGTGTTAAGAAACCTCTCATTATTTCTATTCCATCGTGCAGTCGATGGTTACTAAGTCTCACTCTATTACTCTCTCACAGATGGTGAGGACTCATGCAGCTGATATCCCTGTCCCGAGAGATGCCGCTACCCCCGCCGTACGAGGCAGAGGTCGGGGGAGGGCACCGGCCTGACGTGGGGGATGAGGGCGTCCCAGAGTTTCCCCACTAGCACCCCCAGAGAATCCAGTCATTGAGCAGCAGGACGAGGTGCCCCCAGCAGATTTTATGACTGCCCCAGGCTTTCAGGAGTTCATGTGCGGTATGATGCGGTTCATGGATATGATGACTCAGGCCGGATTGTTTCCAGTGGATCCTGCCATATCTCAAGCAGGAGGGAGATTTCAGACCCCTACTGCTCAGGCCGCAGGTCATGCAGCGGTAGTATATCTGACTTCGGACACTTTACCGGTGGGTGGGGCACAGCCAGCAGCCCCTGAGCTCAGACCAGCTGCGGACGGCGATCCGCAGAAGCTACTTGACATATGGACCCGATTCCACCCTCCGACCTTTGGAGGTGAGAGGGGTGAGGATGCTCGGGACTTCATTGATAGGTGCAGGGACAGACGGCACAACATGAGGATTCTGGAGTCCCATGGGGTTGATTTCACCACTTTCCAACTTGAGGGTAGAGCCCGCAGATGGTGGAAGTTTTACATCTTCGGTAGGCCAGCAGGTTCACCTCCTATCACTTGGGAGCAGTTTACTCAGCTATTCTTGGACAGGTATATTCCACCATCGGAGAGGGAAGAGCTGCGTTATCAGTTTGAGCAGCTGGAGCAGGGCCAGATGTCGGTGACCAACTATGAGGCCAGATTTTCAGAGTTGTCCCACCATGCCCTCATGATTCTTCCTACTGATTCGGAGAGGGTGCGGAGGTTTGTAGAGGGTTACATTCTGGTATTAGAGCCAACATGGCCCGAGAGATGGAGATGGGTACACCTTATCAGCTAGTGGTTGAGATAACTCGTCGGATTGAGGGTTACAGGTCTAGGAGCAGGGAGCAGAGTCAGCAGGACAAGAGGGCTAGATTATCTGAAGATTTCAGAGGTACCCCAGCTAGGGGTAGAGGTCAGCTTAGCAGGCCTCCATATTCAGCTCCACCACCACCTCCTCGCGGTGCTCCAGCGAGACCATACTTCAGTGCCATGCCGGAGAGTTCGTACCGCCCTCCAGCCATTCAGGGTTCTTCAGGCGGGTATTCAGGTCATCAGGGTCCTCCTAGATCCTATTTCAGTGTTATGCCAGAGGTTTCTCACCGTTCCCCAGCTATTCAGGGTCCTCCTTCTTCAGGACAGCAAAGTATGCCTCCAGTTAGATGCTTCGAGTGTGGGGATTCAGGTCATATGAGGAGGGCTTGCCCCAGACTTCGGGGTAAGGCCGTCCAGCAGAGTTATCATCCTACATACTTAGCACAGGCGCCCCGTCCACCTAGAGATGGAGGGCAGGGTGGTAGAGGTCATCCCAGAGGTAGAGGCCAGGCAGGAGGAGCCCAGCCCGCTCCTATTCAGTCCAACGGGGTCAGTCTTTAGGTACTCCAGCCAAATTTTATGTTATACCGGCCCGAGCTGATGTAGTGGCCTTAGATGCCGTGATCATAGGTATTATTTCAGTATGTGGTAGAGAGGCATCAGTACTATTTGATCCAGGATCTACCTATTCATATGTGTCAGCCTTATTTGCTTGCTTTCTGGGTGTTCCCCGGGAGTCTTTGGCTTCTCCTATATATGTATCCACCCCTGTGGGTGACTCTGTAGTGGTAGACCGGGTCTACCGGTCTTGTGTGATCTCATTTTGTGGGCACGAGACTAGAGCGGACTTTCTATTGCTCGATATGGTTGACTTTGAGATTATCCTGGGGATGGATTGGCTATCTCCTCACCATTCCATATTGGATTGCCACGCCAAGACGGTTACCTTGGCCATGCCCGAGTTGCCCAGACTGGAGTGGAGAGGTTCCTCAGTCAGCGCAGCCAGTAAAGTTATTTCTTTCCTGAAGGCTCGACATATGGTCGAGAAGGGTTGTTTGGCATATCTTGATTATGTGCGGGACACCACCGCCAAGTCTCCGACTATTGATTCAGTGCCCGTGGTTCGAGAGTTTGCATATGTATTCCCATTCAGATCTTCCAGGCATGCCCCCGGATCGTGATCTTGATTTTTGCATTGACTTAGCTCTAGATACTCAGCCTATTTCCATTCCCCCGTACCGCATGGCTCCTAAGGAGTTGAAGGATTTGAAGGAGCATCTTGAGGAGTGTTTGGTTAAGGGGTTTATCAGGCCGAGTGTATCGCCGTGGGGTGCTCCGGTTGTGTTCGTGAAGAAGAAAGATGGGTCTATGCGGATGTGCATTGACTACCGCCAGTTGAACAAAGTAACCATCAAGAACAAGTATCTACTGCCACGCATTGATGATTTATTTAACCAGTTGCAGGGTGCCAGGGTATTTTCTAAGATTGATCTGAGATCGGGGTACCACCAGTTGAAGATTCGGGCTTCCGATGTCCCGAAGAGAGCTTTTCGTACGAGATATGGCCACTGTGAGTTCTTGGTGATGTCTTTTGGCTTGACTAATGCCCCAGCAGCCTTTATGGACTTGATGAATAGGGTGTTCAGGCCATACATTGATTCCTTCGTCATCGTCTTCATTGATGACATTCTGATTTATTCACGTAGCCTGGGAGAGCACGAGAAGCATTTGAGAGTTGTGCTTCAGACTTTGCTGGAACAGAAGCTATATGCTAAGTTCTCCAAGTGTGAGTTTTGGTTGGACTCCGTGGAATTCTTGGGACATGTTGTTTCTGGAGAGGGTATTAAGGTTGACCCTAAGAATATTGAGGCGGTTTAGAGTTGGCCATGCCCTACTTCGGCTACTGAGATCAGGAGTTTCTTAGGTTTGGCAGGCTACTATCGGCGGTTTGTAGAGGGCTTTTCATTTATTGCTGCCCCATTAACCAGATTGACTCAGAAGAATGCCCTATTTCAGTGGTCTAACGAGTGTGAGGCGAGCTTTCAGAAGCTCAAGACGACTTTGACTTCAGCAACGGTTTTGGTATTACCCTCAGGTTCTGGGATGTATACAGTGTATTGCGATGCCTCACGCGTTGGTTTGGGATGTGTGTTGATGCAGGAAGGGAGAGTGATTGCCTATGCTTCACGCCAGCTGAAGGTTCACGAGAAGAATTACCCAGTGCACGATCTAGAGTTGGCGGCGATTGTTCATGCTCTTAAGATTTGGAGGCATTACTTATATGGGGTATCTTGTGAGGTTTATACAGACCACCGGAGTTTGCAGCACTTGTTCAAGCAAAGGGATCTTAATTTGAGGCAGCGCATGTGGCTTGAGTTGTTGAAGGACTATAACATTACCATCCTTTATCATCCGGGCAAGGCGAACGTGGTAGTGGATGCTTTGAATAGGAAGGCGGAAAGTATGGGTAGTTTGGCTTACATTGCAGCTGAGGAGAGGCCTCTAGCCTTGGACATTCAGTCCTTGGCTAATCGTTTGGTGAGATTGGATCTTTCAGAGCCTAGTCGAGTTCTAGCGCATGTGGTTGCCCAGTCTTCATTATTGGGGGAGATTAAGGCTCGGCAGTATGATGATCCATGCTTGGTTCAGCTCCGGGATACAGTGATTCAGGGTGGTGCCAAGGAGGTTACTATTGGTGAGGATGGTGTTCTGAGACTCCAGGGTCGGTTGTGTGTTCTCAGTGTTGATGGCTTGAGGCAGAGGATTCTTGAGGAGGCACATAGTTCGCGGTATTCTGTCCACCCGGGCGCTATGAAGATGTATCGTGACTTGAGGCAGCATTACTGGTGGAGGCGGATGAAGAGGGACATCGTGGAGTATGTGGCTAGGTGCCTTAATTGTCAGCAGGTGAAGTATGAGCACCAGAGGCCCGGGGGATTACTACATCAGATGCCCATTCCTGAGTGGAAGTGGGAGCGCATTACCATGGACATCGTAGTTGGGTAACCTCCGACTTTACGGAAGGTTGACGTGGTTTGGGTCATTGTGGATAGATTGACCAAATCGGCGCATTTCATTCCTGTGGCTATGACTTATACATCTGAGAGGCTAGCCCAGATCTACATTCGGGAGATAGTCCGATTGCACGGTATA
This sequence comes from Nicotiana undulata, assembly GCA_005239495.1. Taxonomy (NCBI): domain Eukaryota; kingdom Viridiplantae; phylum Streptophyta; class Magnoliopsida; order Solanales; family Solanaceae; genus Nicotiana; species Nicotiana undulata. The sequence continues at coordinate 35,906 of ML255122.1, forward strand.
CCAGTGTCCATTATATCAGACTGAGGTCCTTAGTTCACCTCGCATTTCTTGAGAGAATTGCACCGAGAGATGGGCACTCAGATAGATCTCAGCATAACTTTTAACCCCCAGACCGACAGCCAGTCGGAGCGCACAGTTCAGATATTAGAGGACATGCTTAGAGAATGTGTGATTGACTTCGGTGGTCAGTGGGATCAGTTCTTGCCTTTGGCCGAGTTTTCTTATAATAACAGTTATCAGGCCAGCATTGAGATGGCTCAATTTGAGGCTTTGTATGGTCGGTGATGTCGTTCTCCCATCGGGTGGTTTGAGCCTGGCGAGGCTAAGTTATATGGCACGGACTTGGTGAGAGATACCTTAGAGAAGGTGAAGTTGATTTAGGAGAGACTTCGTACAGCACAGTCCAGGCAGAAGAGCTATGCGGATCAGAGGGCACGGGATGTATCATTTATGGAGGGAGACAAGGTTTTGCTGAAGGTATCGCCGATGAAGGGCATTATGAGGTTTGGGAAGAAGGGCAAGCTGAGGCCAAGGTTTATAGGTCCTTTCGAGGTGTTGCGGCGAGTGAGAGAGGTTGCTTATGAGCTTGCCTTGCCTCCCCACTTATCTGGAGTTCATCCGATTTTCCATGTGTCCATGCTCCGGAGGTATCACCCCGACTTCTCTCACGTGGTAGATTTTAGCACTATTCAGTTAGATGAGAGGTTGGGATACGAGGAGAAGCCAGTTGCTATTATTGATAGACAGGATCGCTAGTTGAGATCTAAGAGAGTTTCTGCTGTTAAGGTCCAATGGCGGGGCCAGCCAGCCGAGGAGGCGACTTGGGAGTCCGAGGAGGACATGCGGAGCAGATATCCACACTTATTCAACACTCCAAGTACACTTCTATGCTCGTTCAAGGACGAATGTTTGTTTAAGAGGTGGAGATTGTGATGACCCAAACGGTCATCCTGTGCTAACCTAGCTAAATCTGCGTTCCAAGGCTCCAAAAGCCTCCATTAATCTCACCTCGATATGCGTGCGTAGCCCGGGCGTGTAGCCGGGAAGCATCTATGTGAAAACTTGATGAAAAACTGAAATTTCTAATAATTAATAGATTAAAGTTGACTTTGGTCCACATTTTTGATAAACGGACCCGGACCCGTGATTTGACGGTCCTGGAGGGTCCGTAGGAAAATATGGGACTTGGGCGTATGCCCGGAACCAAATTCTGAGGTCCTGAGACCGAGAAATGAATTTTTAAAGGAAATTATTTTCTGAAAAATAGAAAGGTTTTTGAAAATGATATTTAAGGTGAAACCCGTGTTACCGGGCCCGTATTATGGTTTCGGAGCCCGGAGCAGGTCAAATATGATTATTATGCCTTGCCTGTAAACTTTGGCGTCATTCCGAGTAGCGTAGGTCGGTTCGGTGCATTGAAACCATATTCGGAAACTTGAAATTTTCTAAGTTTGATCCTAGGGGTTTTGAAGGGTGATTCTGAGTTTTAACGTTGTTTAGGATATTCCGAAGGCTCGAGTGGGTTTGTAATATGATTTAGGACTTGTTGGTATAATTGCACGGGGGCTCGGGTGGGCTTAGAGGCCTCCCGGACCACGATCGGGGCCAAACACCAGCAGTTTCAGCTGCAGGTGCACCAGATCTGGTGTGATCGCAGGTGCGGTTGCCCAGATCGCAAGTGCGATACCGCCCCTGCGGTCAAACCATCGCAGGTGCGACCCAGGGGAAGGTTGCCCATTTCCGTAGGAGCGGACTCCCTCTCGCAGGTGCGAGGTTTAGTCCGCAGGCGCGGACCCGCTGGTGCGGAAGCCCCTTCGCAGGTGCGGTCCCAGGGCCCCTTGGCCTTCATCGCAGGTTCGACCATTTGGCCGCAGGTGCGGAAATCACTGAAGGCAGTGGCCATTTAATACGGGGTTCCTTCTTTCTTTCACTATTTTCTATTCACTTGGGCGATTTTGGGAGCTTTCCAAGAGGGATTTCACCCAGCAACTAAGAGATAAGTAATTCTTGATTTTATGTTAGTTATTTACATCAAAACCTAGGTAGATTAACATCAAATTAGTGGATTCGAAGGGGTTAGAGTAGAAACATAGGGTTCATGAATTTAGGGGAAATTCACCACTTTTTCACCATGGAATCTTATGAAATTTATATAAAAATGATCCTTAGGCTATGGGTGAGTGTTTTCTTTGAAAATTTTCGGAATCCGAGCATGTGGGCCCGGGGGTGTATTATTGGATTTCTTCAAGAATGATGAATTAGCCTAATTAGAAGTAGAATTTCATACTTTTGAGCATGTATTGATATATTTAAATAACATTTGGCTAGTTTCGAGTCCTTGGGCGACGGGTTTGGAGTTTCGGGCGCTTTCTTGACCCGAGGAGTAGGTTCTACGCGAGGTGAGTCTCCTTTCCAACCTTGTAAGAGGGAATTGTCCTCACAGGTAATTGTAATTGATTGAATGACCTTAATTGCGGGGGCTACGTACGCACCAAGTGACGAGAGTCCGGCGTAGAAACTATATTGCCATGTTGGGTAGTGTTAGGATTCACAAACATGCTTTTACGTGTCTTGCATGTATACTTTCATGTACCTACGGTTGAGTGACATCCTTGAAGTAAATATTGAAATGATAGCGGTTACTTAGTAGATTTGAATATTGATTCTATATTTCCAATCATGCACCGGAATTTCTCTTAAGGCTTTTCTAATGAATATGTGTATGTTACGAGCACCCGAGTCACAGGTATGATTCGTGAGCGGGGTAGCCTTATATTATGTTAACCGCGTCACATGATCGATTCGTGAGCGGAGTAATAGATGCATTTATGGTTCGGGCCGTCGACCCTCGACAGTGCATATATAATTTATTGTGACGCTTCGGCCGTACGCTTCGGCATATTACATGCTATTTACTTGTTTGAGAGCTTCTATCTTAAATTATCCTTATTCAAGTTGTTTGGCCTGGAGGGAAACTCGAGAATTTTATTGTCATTGTCGTCTGGTATTGAAAGGGGGATTTTACTTGCATCCTTGACTGTTCCATGTCTACCTGCTTTCCATATTTATTGTTCCTTTTTAATATTGTTGCAACATATTATTACCATTGACCTGGTGAGTAATACGTCTACTTCTCGTCACTACTTCTTCGAGTTTAGACGGGATACTCACTGGGTACATATTTAAATATATGTACTCATGCTACTCTTATGTACTTAATTGTACAGGTTCTGAGGCGGCTGCATCCGGTCACTATTCCGGTGGTCATCGTTGAGAGTTTCCCATTTAGCCGACTACACGGTAGCTGCTTTCCTTGGCGATCTCGGAAGCATTGTGGAGTCCCCTGCTTACATTTTTGTTATTATTGTCTATTACCTTTCAGACAGTATTGTATTTACTAGTAGTACGTTGTTATTCCCTCAGTCGCCTGTTGACTCGTGACACTAGGTTCTGGCACACTTAGCGGTCTTTGTCTGATATTTTTGAAAAGTTGTATGTGTTGGCACTACTTTTGAGTTATATACTCCCACGTGTTTTCACTTAAAAGTTGTATGAATGAATTTCTTACTTTAAGAACCCGAAAACAATTTTAATCACTTAAACATGTAAGTAACCTCACTAGTAGATAGGTGTTGGCTTGCCTGACCCTGGTGTTGGGCGACATCTCGACCTGAACGGAATTTGGGTCGTGACAGCGACGGCACCTAGTCTCTACGACTAGGGAAGCCTAACAATTTCGGAAGTAAGACGAAACATAAATAGAAATAGTAAAGAAACAATAGTACTAAGAGCGAGCCGCTCGGCTGCTATAACTTTTACTTTTCCCAAAACCCGAAATATCACAATCACAAGCTTTACACAAGTAAGCTCTATACAACGGAAATAAGAAATGTATATCTGACTATCTACTAAGTCTGTGATGGAATAGACGGGGACACGTGGGATTCTGCGGACGCGGCACAATTACCTCGCGGTCTCCAAGAATTCTGCATGGGTACTCCTAGCCGAAGCGCTGTGTACCGGTACTTGGATCTGCACATGGGGAAAACATGCGCAGGAAAGGGCGTGAGTACTCCACATTCGGTACTCAGTAAGTGCCAAGCCTAACCCCACTCAAGTAGTGACGAGATCATGTTGCGGCTCTACTGAGTTTTCAAAAATAAACAAATATAATTAAAAGTTAAGTAAAGCAGTAATAATTAACGGGAAGTAAAGTGAACCGGAAAGAACGAATGTAATAAATCTCAGTTCCGCACAACATATGAATCAGTAGATAGTCGTGCAATGCAATACAGGGGAAAGTCTCAGGTCTCATCCCGCAGTCCCAATGTAAATATGCAATGCAATGCAAGGGAAAGTCTCAGGTCTCGGCCCGCAATCCCAATGTAAATATGCAATGAAATGCAGGGGAAAGTCTCAGGTCATAGCCCGCAGTCCCAATGTAAATATGCAATACAATGCAAGGGAAAGTCTCAGGTCATAGCCCACTGTCCCAATGTAAATATGCAATACAATGCAAGGGAAAGTCTCAGGTCATAGCCCGCAGTCCCAATGTAAATATGTAATGCGAGACGTATTTCGGATATAACGTAATTCAAAAGTTTAGGAAAAATAGTTGGCAAATATAGAGTAAACTACGTAAACCAGTTTCAAATAATAGTAACAAGTGGAAAACCAGGTAAAATTGTTTGACTTGATAAAATCTTATTGCGAGGGGATCAGGGACTTCCTCGCCCGATTCAATAGAGTCAAAATGAGCTTGCCAAACGTATATGAAGGGATAGCCGGGGCAGCCTTCCAAAATGGGCTGAAAAAGAATGGGTCGAGGGCGACCAGAAAACTGCTGAGCAGATGTAACGACCCGGTCGGTCGTTACGTAGAACTTGCATTATTATTTACTATTTTTGCCTTGTCATAGGTTGGTCATACTGTTTATGATGTGTTAGAGTCAGTTGACTCCACTTCTGGGGAATGGTTTTAGACTGTTAGATTATATTATGCTTTGTTAAAGACTTAGAAGATTTTATACTTGTTATTAATGAATTTTGGTAAATTTTATTAAAGGAGTTGTGTAATTATGTGATAGTGGCTAGCCTAGTTCCACGATAGGCGCCATCACAACTTGTTAGAATTTGGGGTCGTGTCAAGTTGGTATCAGAGCTCTAGGTTACATAGGACTCAACGGTCAGGAGCAGGTTTACTAGAGTCTTGCGGATCGGTACGGAGATGTCTGTACTTATCTTCGAGAGGATACAGAACTCTTAGGAAAAATCTCATTTTCTTGAACTCTGTCGTGCCATTCTATTGATTCTAGAAATCTAAACTCTTGTTGTTTCATTCTCTCACAGATGGTGAGGACACGCGCTACGGATCAGGGTGACCAAACACCAGCGGGACCCATAAGGAGTCGAGGTCGTGGTGGAGTTAGGGGACCAGCCCGTGCAGCAGCCAGGACAGTACCAGTGGATCCCCCTACTATTCAGGACCAGGTTCCCGCCGATGGTGCTCCAGCGGGACAAGCTCAGGCACCGACAGTGCCTATTGTCATTCTGGGTCTTCAGGAGACCCTGGCCCAGTTCTTGACAGTGTGTACCAGTTTGGCTCAGGCAGTTTCTATTTATACTATTACTGCTACATCTCAGGCCGGGGGAGGCACTCAGACTCCAGCTGCCCGGACACCTGAGCAGGTGGTACAGGGTTTTCAGGCACCAGGGGCAGTCCCAGCCCAACCGGTTGCTCCAGTTCAGGACTATGTGGTCCCAGTTATGCCCGAGGATGAGCAGCGCAGGCTGGAGAGGTTTAGTATACTTTAGCCTCCGACTTTCAGCGACACAGAGGGTGAGGATGCTCAGGGTTTTTTGGATAAATGTCAGAGGATACTCCGTACTGCTGGGATTCTGGAGACCAATAGGGTCTCGTTTGCTACATTTCAGTTTGCTGGTGCTGCTTTCACTTGGTGGGAGGCATTTGAGAGGCGTAGGACTGTTGGTTCAGCACCCCTCACCTAGCAGCAGTTCTCCACGATCTTTTTGGAGAAATACGTTCCTCAGTCCCATAGAGAGCAGCGCGGGCAGTTTGAGCAGCTGCGCCAGGGGGATTTGTCAGTTACCCAGTACGAGATGCGGTTTTCTAAGTTAGCTCGACATGCTTCTGAGTTAGTCCCTACTGATAGGGAGAGGATCATAAGGTTTGTAGATGGTCTCACGTATCAGCTTCGGATCTTGATGACTAGGGAAAGGGTGTAAGGTGCCACATTCGAGCAGGTTGTTGACATTGCTCAGGATATTGAGTTGGTTCGTAGGCAGGAGCGTGAGGAGAGGGAGGCCAAGAGGCCTCAGGGATCAGGTAGTTTCAGTGGTGCCCCTCCCAGAGGGCAGTTTCAACACAGTAGAGGTCGTCCATTTAGACCTCCTCAGCCAGCTCACCCAGCTTATAGTGGCGCATCTTCGAGGCAGGGTCCCCGCAGCTCTCATCCGAGACGTTATTCCTTTAGTGCACTTCCAGCTCAGAGCTCCTCCAGAGCATCATCATTCCAGGGTTCTTCTATGCATGGTTCATACGGTGGCTATTCTAGTGGCAGGGGTTCCCTTCAGTCCCCATCTCCAGCTCCAGGTAGTTGTTTTGAGTGTGAAGAGTTTGGTTATTTATGGAGGCAGTTTCCTCGTTGTCCTTGTAGTTCATCTCAGTAGAGGTTTCAGCCCTCGACATCAGCCCCAGTTACTTCACCACCTACCCAGGCAGCCAGGGGTGGTGGTCAGGCTGTTAGAGGCCGCCCTAGAGGCGGAGGTCGAGCAGGTGGAAGCCAGCCACGTATCTATGCACTCCCAGCTAGTCCTGACGTTATGGCTTCCGATGCGGTGATTACAGGTACTATCTAAGTCTGTCACAATGATGCTTTGGCTTTGTCTGACCCTGGTTCCACATACTCATATGTTTCACCATATTTTGCTTGCTTTCTGATTATGCCCCGTGAGTCTTTAGTTACGTCTGCTCATGTGTCGACTCCGGTGGGCGATACTATTGTTATGGACCGTGTGTACCGGTCGTGTGTGATATCTATTGGTGTCACGACCCCAAATCCTAACAGGCCATGATGGCGCCTATCGTGGAACTAGGCTAGCCAACCATCACATTACTACGCTTTTGTTCAATTATAACAGTTCACAATTTAATAATAAGCAAGCAACCATAGCATCAATTAATATAATTAAGTCTTAACGTCCCAATGATAGTCTAACCAACCTCCCAAGAACTGGAGTCAATAGTCATGAGCATCTAAGAATAAATAAATCTAACTCTACTAAAACCATAATATATGTCTCTGAATTAAATGCTAAAACTAAATAAGGAAGGGAAGTGGAGAAGCTGTGGACGCTGGACAGCTACCTCGAAATCCCGTGAAATGCTGCTATCGAACCTGCGTCAGCTACTGCTGCGAACTAGTACCTGGATCTGTGCACAGAGGCACATGGAGTCTTTATGAGTACACCAACTCAGTAGTAATGAAAATAAATCATGGTCTGAGAAATATAAAGCACACAGTACAGATACACCAATTCACAAAACAAGTAAAACACCAAGTCACCAGGTAGTATTCATCAAATATATGAGTTCAAAAATAAGTTTCCAGAAATCCTTTGAACCAAGTGTAATATCAGAATATCTCAGTAAAATTCTCAGTAAAAACCAGTTTGAAAATGAAGTAAATCATAGTTTGAAAACTCAGTAAAAATATTCATAAAACTGCCCTTTGGGCCATAATCATTTCTCGTAACAATTTCTTTCAGTATCAGCCCATTAGGCAACCTCACAATCACTCTGCCCATCAGGCAACCTCACAATCACTCTGCCCATCAGGCATCCTCACCATCACTCATCATAAGCCCCGCGGGCATCACTCAATTGGTACCGGCACTCACTGGGGGTGTGTTACAGACTCCAGAGGGGCTCCTACAACCCAAGCGCTATAATAAGCCACAACATGGCATAAATCACACACAATATAGGCCCGCAACCTCACTCATATCATATCATCCTCACAATATAGGCCAGAAGCCTCACTCATATCATAACACCCTCACAATATAGGCCAGCAGCCTCACTCAGTCAAACAATCTCAATTTGCCCTTCAGGCCATAATATACCGGGTTCTCGACCCAAAAACAATGTTTCATTTTCAAGAGGTAGTATCAAAATACTCTGAGTGTCAAAACAATTTCACAGCAAAGACTGAGTGTAAAAATCATAACATATCAGTGAGGATAATAGTAAAACATCCCCCAAGGGGTAAACAAATCGGCACTAGGCCCCAACATAGCTTACAGCACAAAACATATCAAGTATATTTAGTACTATTGGAAATAAGCTTTAAAAAGCCGTTTCGCAACTGAATAGTTGCCTCAGTAAGGAATATATCCCCAAAGTTTCAACCTTTGCATTTCAAAACCCATGAAAGGGTGCATAGTCGGGGGTTTCATACCCTCAGGATAGTATTTAAAGACACTACTTACCTCAAAACTAGCCCGGAATTATTCCGCAATGCGCTTGCCTCTCAAATCAATCTCCGAAGGCTCCAAATCTCCATGAAGAACAAGAATTTCCCTCTTCAAAATCGCCACCAAGAGCTCTTTTCCGTACAATAATGGTGAAAAAGAGGGTTTAAGTCGCGGAAAAAATATTTAAATACTGTCCAGGTCAATACTCAGTGCGACCGCAGCCCCTCAGGTGCGATGGCACTGAACAATTTTCACCTGCCCTATTTTACTCAGTGCGATCGCAGCCCCTCAGGGGCGATAGCACTGAACAATTTTCCAACAGCCTTCTCCAACTCTTCTGGATAGCCTCTAGTATAATGGTCATACCTTTTTGTAAAAAATTCCAAATTACAATTGGCTTAACTTTCTAAAAACTAGACATCAAGAGCTACATTCGTTTTTGGATCATCTTCAAATTCCTTATAGATTGTGAGTTATAAGCTTCCAAAGTCGGGACAATGCAACAGAGAATTTACTCTGTGCTATCGCGGGAAGCCTTGTGCGATCGCACAACACAATTAGATTTTTCCAAATTTTCTCTATGCTAACGCATCCAAATCAGTGTTATCGCACTGTACACCCCTGAAGCGAAAAACCAGCAACTAGAAATGGCCCGAAACCACCCCGAAACTCACCCGAGACCCTCGAGACCTCAACTAAAACATACCAAAACATCCCATAACATCACACAAACTTAGTCGAGCCTTCGAATCACAAAAAACAACGCAAAAACACTAAATCACATCGAATTCAAGCCTCTGAACTTTGAAATTTCTAAATTCTACCAACGATGCCGAAACTATCCAAAATGCATCCGATTGACCTAAAATTTTGCACACATATCCAAAATGACATTACAAACCTGCTCCAACTTCTGGAATTCCATTCCAACCCCGATAGCCTATTTTCCACTGCCGCCCGAAAATCGCCAAAAACAAACTTTCACCAACTCAAGCCTAATTCTACACCGGACATCGCAAAATTATTCCGGGCACACTCCTAAGTCCCAAATCACCTAACGAAGCTATTCGAGCCATAAACTCCACATTTTGAGGTCGTTTACCAATAAGTCAACTCTCAGTTGACTTTTCCCATTTTAAGGCTATTTTTAAGACTAACTGGCTAAATGCTCACCACAACCATTCCGATTCCGAGCCTACCAACTCCAACACATCAAGAACAGTATAACCAACCTATGACAATTCAATAACAGTAATTATAATGCAAGTTCTACGTAACGACAGACCAGGTCATTACATTATCCCCCACTTAAACACACGTTCGTCCTTGAACGTGCCTAGAGTTGTTCCAAACACCACCAAAATGGTTGTGTAAACTAACATGCACCTATTCGGAGATGATTCCACGTCACCCTAACCCATATAGGTCTAATAACACAACATAACTGAAATTTCATTATCAAATCCTGGCCCATAAACCTTAAACAAAGTTTCCACTTCTGAAATAGTTTACAAGTTCAAATCTCCACGACTATAAGTTGAGATAGTATGAACATACTGTATCAAACCATATCTGTAACCCAAGATGAAATCACATAATATACCGCGTGGCTCAACCACTCATAGCGATAGCTCCTAACCGCAATAGTTGTTCAAATAACTCAATACCAGTAAATAACCTCTTACCAAACAAAGCGTTGCTTTAACACCTTCATATGGTGCCGATGATGAAAGAAACACGTAGAAACCAGTAAGCATTCGCCCGTTCAGCATCAATACCATTCAGATCCATAACTTGTGCACTCAATAACCACATACCAAGAGCTCAATTCATTAAGTAAAGAAGACGCACACGAGAGGACTATCCTGCCACTAACACTTACCATTACCACATCATGCTAAAAGCCTGATACACATCATGAAACCATATCACACAATTCCTACACCAAGGATCATCCCTCTACTTAACTCTGCTACAAAGCGTGATCCCATCCAACCGCTGGACCACATGAAATACTCCAAGCCACCCTGCTCAAAATCCATAACCATGCAAAATTCGACATCAATTACTCAAAGTGCATTGCCATAACCACGGGGAAATCGGACGATACCATGCCACCCGAACCAGAAAGAACATAACCAATACGTCTCAATCCTGCAACACCCATACTGGCCTACCAATAACTCCAAGTCAACTCTGGTAACCCACAACAGGTAGATAACCCTCCAAACGTTCATACGACTGAATCATGACATATACTAACACTTGACTAGCTTTGCTCGCATCCTCGTAGTTCACAACTACAATGTTCATGAAAGCTCCCAGTCTCAAAAATCCATGAGGCGCACCAATTACTATATCTGATCCCAATTCCGCCACTCGAATATATAACATGTCTCTATTACTCAATCATTCCACGAGGATACTCCTATAATTCTTCTGTGCCACCAACAAACCTTGAATACCAGCAGTCGATCCAACAAGAGAGCGTCGTAACAACAATGAGGCATCCTTATTCAACACATTGCCTTAAACACATTGTCCTTTATGAATGTATACTCTCATCCAGCCATCCAATAGTGGTATCCTTTACCTAATCATTTGAAACTGCCAGTTCTAACCTTTCTTCCAGAACTGAACCGTGACCTCACATATGCCGCTCTCCACTATACACAAAATACCGCATACGCCATGCAATCCTATGATAAATATTAGAACTTCGTGCTCCCTTCCTAGCCACATACAACTACGTACCCAACTAGCCAAGAACTTTCCATTGATCCCATTTAGAAGCAAAATCACTATTCATCACATGACCCTCACGCCATTAGAAATATACATCTCCAACCGTGGTAGAAATCATCGAGAACTCCCGAATCACATTTGTATAACACCAAACCGCCAGGACTGAATCCTTCTAACTCAACCAAGCTACGCATGCCACAAAATTCTAAGAGAATTGCTAAGAGACACCTGTAACAACTCATTACCTTATAAACACCCGAAGAACTAACCATATCCCTTATCATGTCGATCCGACCTACTACTAAACTGTCCTATTTATCCAAGTTCCTTCTGACTTACCTTCGAATTGATACCTCTTCTTGCCATAATACCGCAATTCTCAATCCCGACTCACCGCACAAAATTCGAGCATAAAATATACAGTCTAAGGCTCATAAGCCGCTGAGTACTCCCTCCAATATCCCCCAAAAGCACCCCATTAGAAATACTTACCCTGAAGAGACTTCCTGCAAATTTAAAGTCATTACCTTTACTTTCCAGACACTGATGGATAGAATCCATGATGATGTAAATACACCACAAGCCTTGACACCTTCCCCGTAATCTCAGTTTTAGCCCCTTTCACACCTTTGAAGATCCTCGATCGCTACATATAACCTTGAATCCGTCTGAACCATTCTCGAACGTCATTCACTCTACGCAATTTCAATTACACTAACCAAGTAAACAGAACGACCTGACCCCGCTTTCAATCCATATACTAGGAAAGTAGTCCACACCCTTGAAGCAACAAGCACACTCATACATTGCACACTCTACACTTACTAGTACAACTCCATCATTCAATGAATTCCACTATCCGTAGAGTGCACTACAACCTGTATCGAAGAATTTCCATCACTCGAGTCATTCCCAGACTCCGCCTCTGTGGGTCATAACTGATTCACCAACATACCTCGAACTGAAATCAAAACAACACATAATCGTGTAACTTATCATTAGCGGACTCCCCCACTTGGCTCAAATCCAAAGATCAAGACAATTAATAACTCACGATTCCCACACATTATCACTGCCACCATACTGTGGTAGGATTCAACTAAATCCTTCATATTCTCATATGACCCAGACCATCTAACCCTCAACTCGTATGCAAATATCGCATTCACCATTGTAATTATCATGCCAACTCCCACAAGCGAGCTAAACTCAAATTACAACATACATCATCTACTGATAGAAAAGAACTTGCTACAGATAAACATAAGGGTCAGACACCTCAAGACAACCCGCAGGAGATACCCCTACCTGCTTAATCTCAAAATGTTATCTCCCTATACACTTCCGAAAACCATAGCCATCACACAATTACTATACCTTCCTACATTAGAACACAACCACTGCCTGCCCCCAAGACATCCCATTTAGCGGTATAAGAACCTGAAGCTGATGGAAATACTAACACTGGGGCTGTGGTCAAGGAATTATTTGAGCTTCTGGAAGCTCTACTCACACTCGTCCGACCACATAGATACCTTCACTAGACACCACAACCATTCCGATTCCGAGCCTACCAACTTCAACACATCAATAACAGTATAACCAACCTATGACAAGTCAATAACATTAATTATAATGCAAGTTCTACGTAACGACAGACCAGGTCGTTACAACTGGGGGTTTGGAGACCCGAGTAGACTTGTTATTTCTCAGCATGGTTGATTTTGATGTGATACCGGGCATGGATTGGTTATCCCCATGTCATGCTATTCTTGATTGTCACGCTAAGACCGTGACCCTGGCTATGCCCGGAGTTTTGAGAGTTAAGTGGAGAGGGTCTATTGAGCATGTGCCTAGCAGAGTGATTTCTTACTTGAAGGCTCAGCGTATGGTTTAGAAAGGATGTTAATCTTATCTTGCTTTTGTGAGGGATGTTAGTAGCGAGACTCCTTCTGTTGATTCGGTTCCTGTGGTCCGTGATTTTCTGGATGTATTCCCTGCAGACCTGTCAGGCATGCCACCTGACAGGGACATTAATTTTGGTATTGACTTGGTGCCAGACACCCAACCTATCTCTACTCCACCTTATCGTATGGAACCAGCGGAGTTGAAAGAGCAGCTTCAGGAACTCTTAGGTAAGGGGTTCATTCGGCCTAGTGTGTCACCTTGGGGTGCACCGATGTTGTTTGTGAAGAAGAAGGATGGCTCTATGCACATGTGTATTGATTATCGGCAGCTGAATAAGGTTACGATGAAGAACCGGTATCCTTTGCCCCGTATTGATGACTTGTTTGACCAGCGTCAGGGAGCTAGATTGTTCTCTAAGATTGATTTGAGATCCGGGTATCATCAGCTGAAGATTCAGGATTCTAACATTCCGAAGACTGCTTTCAGGACCAGATATGGTAATTATGAGTTTTTGGTTATGTCATTTGGGCTGACCAATGCCCCAGACGCATTCATGCATTTGATGAACAACGTGTTTTAGCCTTACCTTGATTCTTTCGTCATTGTGTTCATTAATGACATCCTTGTATATTCTCGTAGCCAGGAGGAGCATGCTCAGCATTTGGGAGTTGTGTTGCAGAGGTTGATGAAGGAGAAACTTTATGCAAAATTTTCCAAGTGTGAGTTTTGGCTTGGGTCAGTAGCTTTCTTGGGGCACGTGGTGTCCAGTGAAGGTATTCAGGTTGATCCGAAGAAGATAAAAGCGGTGTAGAGTTGGCCCAGACCGTCCTCAGCTACAGAGATTAGGAGTTTCCTTGGTTTGGAGGGATATTACCGTCGCTTTGTGGAGGGATTCTCATCTATTGCTTGGCCTTTGACCAGATTGACCCCTCATATGGTCAGACGAGTGTGAGGAGAGCCTTCAGAAGCTCAAGTCAGCATTGACCACAACTCCGACACTGGTTTTGCCTACGGGTTCGGGTTCTTATACAGTCTACTGTGATGCTTCCAGAGTTGGCTTAGGAGCGGTACTGATGCAGGATGGTAGGGTGATTGCCTATGCATCTAGACAGTTAAAGGTGCATGAGAAGAATTATCCAGTGCACGATCTTGAGTTAGCTGCCATTGTTCAGGTCTTGAAGATTTGGCGCCATTATTTATATAGAGTACAGTGTGAGATTTTCACCGATCATCATAGTCTGCAGTATCTGCTGAAGCAGAAGGACTTGAATTTGAGTCAGAAGAGGTGGTTAGAGCTTCTCAAGGATTATGACCTCACTATTTTGTACCATCCGGGGAAGGCCAATGTAGTGGCCGATGCCCTGAGTCGCAGAGCCGAGAGTTTGGGGAGTCTAGCTTACCTTCCAGCAGAAGAGCGACCTTTAGCACTTGATGTCCATGCCTTAGCGGGTCAGATGGTGAGAATGGATTTGTCAGAGCCTCCGCGGGTGTTAGCTAGCATGGCTTCCAGGTCTTCTCTTTATGACCGGATTAGAGCACGCCAATATGATGTCCAACATTTGTTAGTTCTCCGGGACAGGGTCCGTCGAGGTGATGCAAGGGATGTGACCATTGGTGATGAAGGGGTTATAAGGATGCAAGGCCGAATTTGCGTGCCCAATGTGGATGGGCTTCGAGAGTTGATATTAGCAGAGGCCCACAGCTCGCGGTATTCCATCCATCTGTGTGCCGCGAAGATGTATCAGGATCTAAGACAACAGTATTGGTGGAAGAGAATGAAGAGAGATATTTTAGAGTATGTATCACGATGTCTCAACTGCCAGCAGGTCAATTATGAGCACCAGAGACCAGGTGGATTACTTCAGAGGTTAGATATTCCGGAGTGGACGTGGGAGTGGATCACCATGGACTTTGTAGTTGGGCTTCCATGTACTTCTAAGGGTTTTGATGCTATTTGGGTCATTGTGGATCGGCTGACCAAGTCCGCTCACTTCATTCCTGTCAGTACTACTTATACTTCAGAGCGGTTAGCTGGTATCTACATCAGGGAGATTGTCCGATTGCATGGAGTTCCGGTTTCTATCATTTCTGACAGAGGTACCCAGTTCACATCTCAGTTTTGGAGATCGGTGCAGAGAGGTTTGGGTAATTAGGTAGAGTTGAGCACTGCATTTCATCCTCAGACCGACGGGCAGTCAGAACGGACTATTCAGATTTTGGAGGACATGTTGCGTGCCTGTGTGATTGATTTTGGTGGTTCATGGGATCAGTTTCTGCCACTTGCGGAGTTTGCATATAATAATAGCTACCAGTCCAGTATTCAGATGGCTCTGTATGAGGCTTTATATGGTAGGAGGTGTAGATCTTTGGTTGGTTGGTTCGAGCCGGGTGAGGCTAGACTATTGGGCACAAATTTGGTTCAGGATGCGCTGGAGAAGGTGAAGTTGATCCAGGAGCGACTTCGCATGGCGCAGTCTAGGCAGAAGAGTTATGCGGACCAGAAGGTCCGGGATATGTCTTTCATGGAGGGTGATAAGGTACTGCTGAAGGTGTCACCCATGAAGGGTGTTATGAGGTTCGGGAAGAGGGGAAAATTGAATCCCCGGTTTATTGGTCCTTTTGAGGTGCTTTAGAAGATTGGAGAGGTGGCTTATAGACTTTCCTTTCCACCCATCTTGTCGAGTGTTCATTCGGTATTTCATGTGTCGATGCTCCGTAAGTATATTGGTGACCCGTCTCATGTTTTGGACTTCAGCACAGTTCAACTCGAGGGTGATATGTCATATGAGGTAAAGCCAGTAGCAATTTCGGATCGTCAGGTCATAAAGTTGAGGTCTAAGGATATAGCTTCAGTAAAGGTACAGTGGATAGGTCAGCCAATGGAGGAGGCTACTTGGGAGACCGAGCGGGAAATGCAGAGAAGATATCCTCACTTGTTTGAGACTCCAAGTATGTTTCTAGACCCGTTCAAGGACGAACGTTTGTTTAAGAGGGGGAGAATGTAACGACCCGGTCGATCGTTACGTAGAACTTGCATTATTATTTACTGTTTTTGCCTTGTCATAGGTTGGTCATACTGTTTATGATGTGTTAGAGTCAGTTGACTCCAGTTCTGGGGAATGATTTTAGACTGTTAGATTATATTATGCTTTGTTAAAGACTTAGAAGATTTTATACTTGCTAGTAATGAATTTTGGTAAATTTTATTAAAGGAGTTGTGTAATTATGTGATTGTGACTAGCCTAGTTCCACAATAGGTGCCATCACGACCTGTTAGGATTTGAGGTCGTGACAGCAGACTCATGAAATACCCTCCCACCACTTAATTTGGCCGGACTCCGGTAAACTCAAAAGTGACTCCAACTTGCATGAATCGACGACTCTTGTCAAGAGCCATCGACTCATGTGAGTTTGAGTCACAGGGTCGTGGTAAATCTCTGAGGCAAACCCTTTTTAGAGTTTTCGATTTCCAGATCTAAAATAGGTCGGGATTGGGTGGTATTTTGGGGAAATCAATGGTAGGACAGGGTTGGGGAGAGGAAGGAGGTCCTCTGGTGAAAATTTGGGGGCATTTGGTTGAGCTCCACCATCGGTGGCGATTTCCGGCGGGGGGAGCAGGGTGGTGGACGACGGAACCAGTGAGGTGAGAGAGACAGATGAGAGAGACGATGTGGGGGAAGGGTTAGACTTTGGGGTAACTAAAGGGGTAGGGGTATTTGAAACAGTTTTATATCAATTATGTAATGAGTTCCCAGCCATTAGATATTAGGAGATCAGCGACTGTGATGGATCTTAACTTAAACGGGGTCGTTTTGGTGAGTGCTGGCCGGGTAGTGGGGTTATTGGGCTGGGTATTTGAATGGGTTATTGTGATGACCCAAAAGGTCATCCGTGTATATTTGGCTAAATCTGTGTTCTGAGGCCTCGAAAGCCTCCGTTAATCTCACCTCGATATGTGTGCACAACTCGGGCATGTAGCCGGGAAGCTTCTATGTGAAAATTTGATAAAAATGGAATTTTTGTAACAATTAAATGAATAAAGTTGACTTTGGTCAACATTTTTGGTAAACAGACCCAGACCCGTGATTTGGCGGTCCCGGAGGGTCCGTAGGAAAATATGGGACTTGGGCGTATGCCCGGAATCGAATTCCGAGGCCCCAAGCCCGAATAAAGAATTTTAAAAGAAAATTGTTTCCTGAAAATAATAAAGGTTTTTGAAACTGAACGTTGATTTGAAAATCGTGTTACCGGGCCCGTATTATGGTCCTGGAGCCCGGAACACTTTTAATATATGTTATGTGACTTATCTGTGAAATTTGGTGTAAAACGGACTTGAAATGACGTGTTTCGGATAAAAATTGGAAAAATTAAGCTTTATGAAGTTTTAAGAAAATTCTAAGAGTTTTGAGGTTTAATTCGGTGAATTTGATGATATCTTGGGGATTTAAATGCTTGAATAAGTCCGTAGGATGTTTTGGGAGTCGTGTGTATTTTTGATTTTGAGACCCGAGGGCTCGGGTGAGTTTCGGGTAGCTAACGGGGTGAGTTGAAGTATAAAAATCTGGTTTTTCTTCAAGTTGCTGGTGTCCAGGTATTTACTCTATGCGAACGCACCCAGGGGGATGCGAACGCATAGAGTAAAGTTGGGTCGGGGGTATCTGGGCAAAAATGTTTAGTGCGAACACACCTCAATGGGCGCGATCGCGGAGGGTCTAGGATTAGTACTGTGCGAACGCAGGTGGGATACCGCAAACGCACAGAGGTTAGCATGGGGGCCTGGGGATGGGTAGAATTGCCCTGTGCTATCGCACAAGGGCCTCTGCGATCGCCGAGCTGAAGTGAACCTGCCTCTATGCGATCGCACCTCATGTTCTGCGAACGCATAGAGTAATTCTTCCCAGCTGTTTTTAATACCCAAAAAACAGACCCATTACGGGATTCTTCATATTTCTCACCCTCTCCTTCTTCTCCACAGCCCCTTAACCATTTTTGAAGAGCTCGATCACTACCTCCTCAGAGGTAATCAATCCTAACTCCATTTTCGTCCCTAACCACTAGAATCTAGGCCTAAAATCCTAAAATCAAAGTAGAAATTAGGGGTTTTGGGTAGAGTTAGGTTTTTGGGAAATTTGGGTAATTCAACCTCAATTTGAGGTTGTATTTCAAAACAAATTATATATTCTAACCCGTGGGGGTATGGGTGATGGGGTTTTTGTCCGAGCCTCTTGTTGGGACCAAGCGGGCCCGGGGTCGAATTTTTTTATTTTTGGAAAAATGCTTGGAAATGGGTAATTAGGCTATGAAATTGATTTATTGAGTCATTATTGATACACTTGAGTTAATTATGTCTAGATTATACCATTCCGGAGTCGAATTCTAAAAGAAAGCGGTGTTAGAGTGTTGATTGCTATATTTTGGACCCGAGGTAAGTGTCTTGCCTAGCTTTGGTGAGGGAATAGGTATTGTACGCTATGTGCTAAGTGTTTATCATGTTCAATGCATAGGTGAAGTAACAAGTACCTATTCATTGTGTGTCAAGCATGCCCGTGAGTCTATTTTGATGAAAATATTATTATTACTTCCATGTTCGTCATAATATGAATTTGTCTATACTTGGGAGTTGTTGTTGTTGGAAGACTTGGTCGATGAACTCATGATGTATTGGTTCGCTTGAGAAACCATTTGTTAAGGATTTATATATATTGAAGAGATTGGTTATAGCTGAGACCCTTGCCGGACAATTATTGTGATATTGATTGATGCTTTCCCCTTGCCGGGTGATTTTAATTATATTTCCATTATGCTGCATTCCTTACCATTGATATTTGTCATTGTTTTGGTGAGGAAGAGTGTAAAGCAAGAAAGGTTATGCCGTGCCATGATATACATTGATCACACATACATTGCATAGTGAGAAAGAGTGTAAAGCACGAAGGGTGATGCGGTGCCATGATTTACATTGATTATAAGCACAAAGGTTAATGTCGTGCCATGACTTACATTTATTATAAGCACGAAGGTTAATGCCGTGCCATGATTTACATTGCCTTACATTGTACATTGCATTGTGAGGAAGAGAGTAAAAGCACGAAGGGTGATGCCGTGCCATGATTTACATTGCCTTACATTGTACATTGCATTGTGAGGAAGAGAGTAAAACCACGAAGGGTGATGCCGTGCCATGATTTATACAAATTCACATCATGCATCGCATTGTGAGGAAGAGAGTAAAAGCACGAAGGGTGATGCCGTGCCATTATTTACATTGCTCACATTTATACTTGTTATGTTTGTATTCTTGTTAACTTGCTCTGTTGCTTTCTCCTATGTGTTAGTCAATTGCCTTATCGCTCACTTGCTACCCCATTAACTGCTCCCGTATTTCCCCTATTTGTCTGTCTATTTCTTGCCTTGTCTTTCCATGGTTATATATTGTAGAATAGGACAGGTGAACGTTGTTGTCAAGTCTAGCCTCGTCACTACTTCAGCTGAGGTTAGGCTCGGCACCTACTCAGTACATGGGGTCGGTTGTACTGATACTATATTGCACTTCTTAATGTTGTGCAGATCCCGCATCCGGACCCAGTGTACAACGTTGAGGGAGTCTCCTTCAGTCCACTGCAGAGGCTTCAAGGTATACCCGCTGGCGTTCGTGGGCCTTGGCGTCTCTTCTAACCCTAGAACTCATATTGTCTTGTCTTTTTTTCTAGTTCCAAGGACAATTATGCATTTTCTTTCAGACTTTGTATTTAGTGTTCAATAGGCAGTTCGTGAATTTGTGACTCCCGGTTTTGGGGCATTATGTGACGTTGGTATTTACTATCTCACGTAGTTTTTGAATCATTTATCATTTCCGTTGTTTAAGACTATAAAGTGTTTTTGTTAAATACTGTTAAAGTGGTGTTATTATGATGGTTTAGCTGTGCACGTTGGCTTGTCTAGCGGGTTCAACGTTAGACGCAGTCACGAGTCGAAGGTGGGATTTTGGGTCGTGACAGTTATAGATAAATAATTTGGGTCTGGGCAAGTTTAGCCCAGGTCCTGTCTTATTATTCTTATCCCAATTAATTAATCCCAATTAAGTTTAATCTAAACAAAATGTAATAATTAACTCTAACTTAATTTTGTCTAATTTTAAACACTGATTAATCAATTAATTAAGTGTAAAATATTTAATTTGACATTCGTAATCATTTAGAAAAATAAATTCCAAAAAAAAAAAATGATAGAATTAAGCGATTAATCGCTAAATCTACATTATGTCAAATAGTGATCACTTTTGTTGTTATTTAATTAAATTAATTATAAATAATAAGTTTGTAATTCCTTGAAAATATTGATACACCTAATTATGCAACTTTAAATTATTTAATAATTTTAAAGACGAATTATGATTATGCAATACAAAAACAATTCACAAATAACACTAAAATTTAAATTTATAAATTAATTTGTTTTATTGAATTTTATAGGAGTATATGGTGGGTAACAATTCACACGCTCACAGGGAACGTAAAATCACATATTAAATTAAAAGTATTTAATACAATAACGTCTAAACTAAAATTGTTTTAACGCGAAAAAATCAAATATGTACTATAAATATTCTTATTTTAGTCAAATAAAATATTTAATCCATGTTCAAATAAGCACCCAAAATGATTATTTGATGCCTGATACAATAAGATTAAATAGTAAACGCCTAAATTTATATAATAAAAGCACGAATCCTCTACACGAAATGTAATTAAATTTTTATCCTTTAAAAATAAATTTCATTCTCTATCATGCCAATTGAATTCTAAATACTAATTGAGTCTCTAATTACTCTCTCGCAGATGGAAAGAACGCGTGCTTCCTCATCGACCGATCAGCAGCCTGACCCTCCTATTGCAGCTCCTAAGAGGGGCAAAGGCCGAGGCCATGCTAGAGGCCGAGGCAGAACTAGAGCAGCGACTCCAGTTGAGGACCCACAGGTAGATTATGCCGGTGAGGTTCCTGCTCGGACAGTCCCAGTTGGACCAGCGCAGGTCCCAGAGGGGTTCATAGCTACCCCAGTGCTTCAGGACGCTCTTGTCCGTCTGGTAGGACTCATAGAGAGTGTAGCACAGGCAGGTCTTCTTCCTACTGCACCAGCCGTCTCTCAGGCTGAGGGAGGTACCCAGACTCCTGCCACTCGCACGCCAGAGCAGCTAGCTCCACAGTTTCAAACTCCGGCACCTCAGCCAGCCGGAGTAGCACAGCCTGGTATTGTAGCACCGGTAGCTGAGGGAGCGGCTATGTCAGTTGATGCTTTGTGGAGACTGGACAGGTTCACCAAGTTATTCACTGCTATATTTACTGGTGCACCGTCAGAGGACCCCCAGGACTATTTGGACAGCTGCCACGAGGTTCTATGGAACATGGGCATAGTGGAGTCCAATGGAGTTGACTTCGCTACTTTTCGACTATCTGGCGCAGCCAAGACTTGGTGGAGGGACTACTGCTTAGCCAGACCAGCTGGGTCTGCACCTTTGACTTGGGCTCAGTTCACAGAGGTATTTTTGGGGAAGTTCCTTCCCATTACTCAGCGAGAGGATCTTAGGAGGCAGTTGAAGAGCCTCCAGCAGGGATCTATGTCTGTTACTCAGTACGAGACCAGGTTCATCGCTCTAGCCAGGCATGCATTGATGATACTCCCCACTGATCGGGAGAGAGTTCAGAGGTTCATTGAGGATTGGCCCAGCCTATACGACTCCAGATGGCCAGGGAGTCGAGTATTGACATTTCCTTTCAGGCTGCGGCGGATGTGGCCAGGAAGATTGAGATGATTCTATCCCAGGGTGGTGGTCAGAGGGCTCACAAGAGGCCCCGTCACTTTTGTAGATTCGGTGGAGACTCATCTGGAGGCAGGGATTATTTCAGTAGGGGTTATCCACCCCGACCTTTAGTCACCACTTCAGGTATCTCACCGTGCACCGCCAGCTCCTATTAGTGCACCACCAACACCTATCAGTGCACCGCCACTTCAGAGCTACCAGGGTGGTTATCAGGGTCGTCAGGGACAGTTCCAGAGTCATCGGCCACATCAGCAGAGACCTTGTTATTCTTGTGGTGTTCATGGGCGCATTGCGAGGTATTGCCCCAGGGCTTCTAGTAGTTCTCAGTATTAGGGTACTCGCGCCATGGTCCCCGCAGCAGGTGCACCCCCGTCCCCTCAGCCATCTAGGGGTGGTGGTCGTGGTGCTAGAGGTGGAGGTCAGACTCATAGAGGTGGAGCACAGGCCACGAGGGCCAGGAGTCAGGTCGCAGCAGGTCGACCCAGAGATGTTCAGATTGGAGAGGCTCCGCCCCGTTGTTATGTTATTCCTGCCAGGCCCGAGGCTAAGGCCTCCGATGCAGTCATTACAGGTATGGTTTCAGTTTGCTGCAGAGATGCTTCGATTTTATTTGATCCGGGGTCTACATTCTCCTATGTGTCTTCATATTTTGCTTCTTATCTGATTATGCCCAGTGATTCACTGAGTACCCTTGTATATGTATCTACACCAGTGGGTGATTCTATAGTGGTAGATCGAGTCTACCGTGCTTGTTTAGTAGTTATTGGTGGTCTGGAGACTCAGGTCGATCTTTTGCTTCTTGATATGGTTGACTTTGATGTTATATTGGGGATGGATTGGTTATCCCCCTATTATGCTATTCTGGATTATCATGCCAAGACAGTGACCCTGGCCTTGCCAGGGGTACCTCGTTTGGAGTGGAGGGGAACTCCTAGTCATTCTTCTGGTAGAGTTGTTTCTTATATGAAGGCTCGACGCATGGTCGAGAAGGGTTGTTTGGCCTATCTGGCCTATGTTCGTGATTCTAGTGCTGAGGTTCCTTCTATAGAATCCGTGCCCGTGGTTCGCGAGTTTCCAGAGGTATTTCTTGCTGACCTGCCGGGTATGCCACCCGACAGGGATATTGACTTTTGTATTGAGGTAGCTGAGGGCACTCAGCTCATTTCCACTCCGCCGTATCGTATGGCCTCGCTAGAGTTGAAGGAATTAAAGGAACAATTACAAGATTTGTTGGATAAAGGCTTCATCAGGCCTAGTATTTCTCCTTGGGGTGCTCCAGTATTGTTTGTCAAGAAGAAGGATGGCTCGATGAGGATGTGTATTGATTACCGACAGCTGAATAAGGTTACTATAAAGAACAAGTATCCGTTGCCGAGGATTGATGACTTATTTGATCAACTTCAAGGTGCTACAATATTCTCTAAGATAGACTTGAGATCTGGTTACCATCAGCTGAGGATCAGGGCGTCGGATGTTCCTAAGACGGCTTTTCGCACTCGTTATGGGCATTATGAGTTTTTGGTTATCTCGTTTGGGTTGAAAAATGCCCCAGCTGCTTTTATGGAGTTGATGAACCGGGTATTCAAGCCTTATTTGGACTCGCTCATGATTCTGTTTATTGATGATATCTTGATATACTCCTATAGCCGAGAGGAGCATGATCGACATCTTCGAGTTGTCCTTCAGACCCTGAAGGATAGGCAGTTGTACGCCAAGTTTTCTAATGTGAGTTCTGGTTGGGTTCTGTGGTATTCTTGGGCCACTTTGTGTCGGCAGCGGGTATTCAGGTAGATCCCAAGAAGGTTTCAGCAGTTAGAGATTGGCCTAGGCCCACTTCAGCCACAGAGATTCGGAGCTTCTTGGGCTTAGCAGGTTATTATCATCGATTTGTGGAAGGCTTTTCATCTATAGCAGCCCCGATGACCAGGTTGACCCAGAATAGTGCTCAGTTTAGGTGGTCGGATGAGTGCGAGGTGAGCTTTAAGAAGCTTAAGACAGCCTTGACTATGGCACCAATGTTAGTTTTGCCCACAGGTTCAGGACCGTATACTGTGTATTGTGATGCTTCACGGGTTAGTCTTGGTGCAGTGTTTATGCAGGATGGCAAAGTCATAGCTTATGCTTCTCGTCAGTTGAAGGTTCATGAAAAGAACTATCCAGTTCATGATCTGGAGCTTGCAGCAATTGTTCATGCATTGAAGATTTGGAGGCATTACTTGTATGGTGTGCCTTGTGAGGTGTTTACGGATCATAAGAGTTTACAGTATCTATTCAGGCAAAAGGAGTTGAACATGAGGCAGAGAAGGTGGTTAGATTTATTAAAGGATTATGATATTACCATTCTTTATCATCCGGGGAAGGCCAATGTGGTGGCCGATGTTTTGAGCCGGAAGTCAGTCAGTATGGGCAATCTAGCTTATTTATCAGCCGGGGAGCGACCTCTCGCGTTGGATGTTCGGGCTTTAGCCAACCGCTTTGTGAGGTTGGAGGTTTCTGAGACTGGCAGTGTGTTGGCCCATACCGTGGCCCGTTCTTCATTGTATGACTGCATTCGGGCCAGGCAGTATGATGATCGTCATTTATGTGTTCTTAGAGATACAGTCCGGCACGGAGGTGCCAAGAAGGTTATGGTTGATGATGAGGGAGTTCTGCGGATGCAGGGGCGTATATATACCCAATGTTGATGTTATTCGTGAGTTGATACTATAAGAGGCACATAGTTCCGGTATTCCATTCATCCGGGCGCCGCAAAGATGTACCAGGACTTGCGGCAGCATTATTGGTGGCGTAGAATGAAGAAAGATATTGTAGCTTATGTAGCTCGGTGCTTGAACTGTCAGCAGGTTAAGAATGAGCACCAGAGACCCGGTGGTTTGATGCAGCAGATTCAGCTTCCTGAGTGGAAGTGGGAGCGTATCACCATGGACTTTGTAGTTGGGCTCCCACAGACTCAGAGGATGTTTGATGCGGTTTGGGTTGTTGTGGATAGGCTAACCAAGTCAGCGCACTTCATTCCGGTATCAGTTTCATATTCAGCGAAGAAGTTGGCAAGGATATATATGAGAGAGATTGTTAGATTGCATGGTGTGCCCTTATCCATTATATCAGACAGAGGTACTCAGTTCACCTCCCATTTCTGGAGAGTATTTCAGCGAGAGTTGGTCATGCAGATCGAGTTGAGCACAACATTTCATCCTCAGACGGACGACCAGTCCGAGCGTACTATTCAAATTTTGGAGGATATGTTGCGAGCTTGTGTTATAGACTTTGGGGGTTCATGGGATCAGTTCTTGTCCTTAGAGGAGTTTTCCTACAACAACAGTTATCAGTCGAGCATCCAGATGGCTCCTTATGAGGCGTTGTATGGTAGGAGATATCGGTCCCCAGTCGGGTGGTTTGAGCCCGGAGAGGCTAGATTGTTGGGTTCCGAGTTAGTCCAGGATGCCTTGGACAAGGTGAAGATCATTTAGGATAGACTTCGCACAACTCAGTCCAGGCAAAAGACTTATGCAGATCGCAGAGTTCGAGATTTGGCCTTCATGATAGGAGATCAGGTGTTTCTTAGAGTGTCGCCTATGAAGGGCGTGATGAGGTTCGGGAAGAAGGGCAAGTTGAGCCCTAGGTACATTGGTCCATTTGGGATTTTGGATAAGATAGGAGAGGTGGCCTACAGACTTGCCTTGCCACCGCATTTATCAGCCGTGCATGCAGTGTTTCATGTATCTATGCTCCGGAGGTATGTTGCGGACCCATCTCATGTTCTTGAATACAGCGGTGTCCAGATGGACAAGGATCTGACTTGTGAGGAGGAGCCAGTAGCCATATTAGCTAGGCAGGTTCGTCAGTTGAGATCGAAGAGTTATCCTTCGGTCCGTGTTCAGTGGAGAGGTCAGCCTGCCGAGGCAGCTACTTGGGCGTCCGAGTCCGATATAAGGAGTCGTTATCCCCATCTTTTCTCAGACTCAGGTACTTTTCTATGTCCGTTCGAGGACGAACGTTTGTTTTAGAGGTGGAGATTGTGATGACCCAAAAGGTCATCCTGTGTATATTTGGCTAAATCTGTGTTCCGAGGCCCCGAAAGCCTCCACTAATCTCACCTCGATATGCGTGCGCAGCCCGGGCGTGTAGCCGTGAAGCTTCTATGTGAAAATTTGATGAAAATGGAATTTTTGTAACAATTAAATGAATAAAGTTGACTTTGGTAAACATTTTTGGTAAACGGACCCGGACCCGTGATTTGATGGTCTCGGAGGGTCCGTAGAAAAATATGGGACTTGGGCGTATGCCCGGAATCGAATTCCGAGGTCCCAAGCCCGAGAAAAGAATTTTTAAAGAAAATTGTTTCCTAAAAATAATAAAGGTTTTTGAAAATGAATGTTGATGTGAAAACCGTGTTACCGGGCCCGTATTATGGTTCCGGAGCCCGGAACAGGTTTAATATATGTTATGTGACTTATATGTGAAATTTGGTGTGAAACGGACTTGAAATGGTTTCGGATCAAAATTGGAAAAATTAAGCTTTATGAAGTTTTAAGAAAATTCTAAGAGTTTTGAGGTTTAATTCAGTGAATTTGATGATATCTTGGGGATTTAAATGCTTGAATAAGTCCGTAGGATGTTTTGGGAGTCGTGTGTATTTTTGATTTTGAGACCCGAGGGCTCGGGTGAGTTTCGGGTAGCTAACGGGGGGAGTTGAAGTATAAAAATCTGGTTTTTCTTCAAGTTGCTGGTGTCCAGGTATTTACTCTATGCGAACGCACCCAGGGGGATGCGAACGCATAGAGTAAAGTTGGGTCGGGGGTATCTGGGCAAAAATGTTCAGTGCGAACACACCTCAATGGGCGCGATCGCGGAGGGTCTAGGATTAGTACTGTGCGAACGCAGGTGGGATACCGCAAACGCACAGAGGTTAGCATGGGGGCCTGGGGCTGGGTAGAATTGCCCTGTGCGATCGCACAAGGGCCTCTGCGATCGCAGAGCTTAAGTGAACCTGCCTCTATGCGATCACACCTCATGTTCCGCGAACGCATAGAGTAATTCTTCCCAGCTATTTTTAATACCCAAAAAACAGACCCATTACAGGATTCTTCATATTTCTCACCCTCTCCTTCTTCTCCACAGCCCCTTAGCCATTTTTGAAGAGCTCCATCACTACCTCCTCAGAGGTAATAAATCCCAACTCCATTCTCTTTCCATTTTCGTCCCTAACCACTAGAATATAGGCCTAAAATCCTAAAATCAAAGTAGAAATTAGGGATTTTGGGTAGAGTTAGATTTTTGGGAAATTTGGGTAATTCAGCCTCAATTTTAGGTTGGATTTCAAAACAAATTATATATTCTAACCCGTGGGGGTATGGGTGATCGGGTTTTGGTCTGAGCCTCGTGTTTGGACCAAGCAGGCCCGGGGTCGAATTTTTGTATTTTTGGAAGAATGCTTGGAAATGAGTAATTAGGCTATGGAATTGATTTATTGAGTCATTATTGATACACTTGAGTTAATTATGTCTAGATAATACCATTCTGGAGTCGAATTCTAAAGGAAAGGCGGTGTTAGAGGATTGATTGCTATATTTTGGACCCGAGGTAAGTGTCTTGCCTAGCTTTGGTGAGGGAATAGGTATTGTATGCTATGTGATAAGTGTTTATCATGTCCAATGCATAGGTGAAGTGACGAGTACCTATGCATTTTGTGTCAAGCATGCTCGTGAGTCTATTTTGATGAAAATCTTATTATTACTTCCATGTTCGTCATAATATGAATTTGTCTCTACTTGGGAGTTGTTGTTGTTGGAAGACGTGGTCGATGAACTCATGATGTATTGGTTCGCTTGAGAACCCATTTGTTAAGGATTTATATATATTGAAGAGATTGGTTATAGCTGAGACCCTTGCCGGGCAATTGTTGTGATATTGATTGATGCTTTCCCCTTGCCGGGTGATTTGAATTATATTTCCATTATGCTGCATTCCTTACCATTGATATTTGTCATTGTTTTGGTGAGGAAGAGTGTAAAGAAAGAAGGGTGATGCCGTGCCATGATATACATTGATCACACATACATTGCATAGTGAGAAAGAGTGTAAAGCACGAAGGGTGATGCCGTGTCATGATTTACATTGATTATAAGCACGAAGGTTAATGTCGTGCCATGACTTACATTGATTATAAGCACGAAGGTTAATGTTGTGCCATGATTTACATTGCCTTACATTGTACATTGCATTGTGAGGAAGAGAGTAAAAGCACGAAGGGTGATGTCGTGCCATGATTTATACAAATTCACATCATACATCGCATTGTGAGGAAGAGAGTAAAAGCACGAAGGGTGATGTCGTGCCATTATTTACATTGCTCACATTTATACTTGTTATGTTAGTATTCTTGTTAACTTGCTCTGTTGCTTTCTCCTATGTGTTAGTCAATTGCCTTATCGCTCACTTGCTACCCCATTAACTGCTCCTGTATTTCCCCTACTTGTCTGTCTATTTCTTGCCTTGTCTTTCCATGGTTATATGTTGTAGAATAGGACAGGTGAACGTTGTTGTCAAGTCTAGCCTCATCACTACTTCGGCCGAGGTTAGGCTCGGCAATTACTCAGTACATGGGGTCGGTTGTACTGATACTACACTGCACTTCTTAATGTTGTACAGATCCCGCATCCGGACCCAGTGGACATCGTTGAGGGAGGCTCCTTCAGTCCACCGTAGAGGCTTCAAGGTATACCCGCTGGCGTTCGTGGGCCTTGGCGTCTCTTCTAACCCTAGAACTCATATTGTCTTGTCTTATTTTCTAGTTCCAAAGACAATTATGCATTTTCTTTCAGACTTTGTATTTAGTGTTCAATAGGCAGTTCGTGAAGTTGTGACCCCCGGTTTTGGGGCATTATGTGACGTTGGTATTTACTATCTCACGTAGTTTTTGAATCATTTATCATTTCCGTTGTTTAAGACTATAAAGTGCTTTCGTTAAATACTGTTAAAGTGGTGTTATTATGATGGTTTAGCTGTGCACGTTGGCTTGTCTAGCGGGTTCAACGTTAGACGCAGTCACGACTAGAAGGTGGGATTTTGGATCGTGACAGTTATAGATAAATAATTTGGGTCTGGGCAAGTTTAGCCCAGGTCCTGTCTTATTATTCTTATCCCAATTAATTAATCCCAATTAAGTTTAATCTAAACAAAATATAATAATTAAATCTAACTTAGTTTGTCTAATTTTACACACTGATTAATCAATTAATTAAGAGTAAAATATTTAATTTGACATTCGTGATCATTTAGAAAAATAAATTCCAAAATTTTTTTTGATAGAATTAAGCGATTAATGGCTAAATCTACATTATGTCAAATAGTGATCACTTTTGTTGTTATTTAATTCAATTAATTATAAATAATAAGTTTGTAATTCCTTGACAATAATGATACACCTAATTATGCAACTTCAAATTATTTAATAATTTTAAAAGACGAATTATTTTATGCAATGCAAAAACAATTCACAAATAACACTAAAATTCAACAAAATTTATAAATTAATTTGTTTTATTGAATTTTATAGGAGTATATGGTGGGTAAAAATTCACATGCTCACAGGGAACATAAAATCACATATTAAATTAAAAGTATTTAATACAATAACGTCTCAACTAAAATTGTTTTAACGCGAAAAAATAAAATATGTATTTTAAATATTCTTATTTTAGTCAAACAAAATATTTAAGACCGCGGACCTCGTTGTGGGTTCAGAGGCTTGACTCCCCCCCCCCCCCCCCCC